>JAJJMA010065314.1:49453-59821 GCA_023529015.1 Papaver nudicaule
TCCCCTTTTTTTTTCAGCGGATAATCCTTCGTTTGAGTCTGAGCTTGAGAAAACATAAAACATCTTCAACATCATTCAATCAGTTACTTCTTATGTGAACCTCGATTTGATATTAGTTTAATTATCAAATCGATTTCTCATAGAGTTATTGATTGAGATTTGGAATTTGAATCTGAGTTCATTCAGCAATTAGGTATTTCACTGATTTAAGAGGAATCTGAGTTCATTCAGCAATTAGGTATTTCACTGATTTAAGATTCATTTATTTATGTTAATTTCAAATATATGAACATCAATTGAATAACTGAATTCATCCAGCAATTACATATTTCCCTGATTTAAAATTAGAGTATGAGTATCTACATCTTTTCAGATCTGTATTTGGTTATAGATTTTTTGCTGATTTGTATGTGTGGTTTGTATGTGAAAGTTTATGATTGTTAGTATTTGTATCTTTAGTTTATGAACTTGGTAACATGAAGCATATTTCAATTTGGTAATGTAGGATGTTGGGGAATAAAGATTGGATGCTTGAAAAAGACCTATTTAGCCAAAAATATCGAGAGGGGGTTAGAGACTTCCTCAAATTTGCATCAGCCAATGGGGATTCATCTGGTTGTGCTTGCCCATGTAAGAAGTGTGCTAATGATTTTCGGCATCCATGGAAAATTGTTCGAAAGCATCTGTCCGAGGTGGGTATCTTGAGGACGTACAACACTTGGTACTTGCATGGTGAGGAATTGGTGGGTCAGAGTTCAACTAGTCGTTCTGTGGAGAAGCACTACGCCAGATCCGGAAATTGGCAACACTTTATTTTTTGGCTTAGCAACGTTTATAAACGTTGCTAAGTAAAAAACGTTGCTTTAAATTAATAAAACGTTGCTGTAAAGGCTAATATTTATTATTTAATTAAGCATTACAATAAAACGTTGCGCATTCATGGGCTAATAGGTCATTTTACTGAAAATTAGATTTTCCCTATTTATCTAGTTATATCAACCTATCTATTTTTCTTTTTCCCTTCTATTTTCTTCTCCTTCTCTCTCTTGTTTTCCTCCTCATTTTTTTCATCTCTTTTCCTAAACCGAGACTCGACCTAAAACAGATCAAACTTCTAACAAAAATTAAAGCCTATTTTTCTCAAACCCTCATCTCATAAATCAATACCCATCTCTCAGATTTATGAAATAGACCCAATCTTTCAATAACCCGAATTTTGTATCAAACCCTAGAAATGTGATTTCCCCTCTATTAACCCTAGCAAACATGTCTCTACAGTTAACTCTAATTAACTTTGTTGGTGTTGATTCTGCGGGTCTAGCTTATTTTGTATAGAAGGTAAATTTGCTAAACCCTAACTTATGCTTTTGTAATTTTCTTTTCAATTTTTTGTAGATCTGTTGGTATATGTCTCATATGATACAACTGAGGTTCAATTTTTGCCATTATTGTTAAGTATATTCGATTTTAGGGCTTATTATGTTTGAATCTCTTGATTTCGTTCTTATTCTCATGTTTTCTACTACATGTTCTGCTTCGGTTTTATTTTGCTTAGATGCAGTGATTTTCAATCTACCTTGATTTATATTCTTGTGTATATTTCTGTAATGATAATTGGTTACCAATTCATTCTACCGACGATGTTAGAACCAATTTAGTTTGAACTGTGTTTTGAGAATGAGACTCTGTCTGGGTTTGAGTAGAGACTAATTTGCATGCACGCGCCTAGGAATTGGGTTTGTGGACTTTCGTTGAGTGTCATACGTAGGTGGTAGTCATAAAGGATCTGGTTATGAAGCATTTTTACTGCTGTAGTTCTGAGTCTGAGTGAATTTAGAGTTGGTTAAGTTTGTATTTGACATGAAGTGGTCTCAAGTGAGGTCTAACATTGTGTTTTTTTTTTGTAATTCATTGATGTTGTACTGACGCTGTTGATATTGAAACCAATTTTGTGTTGTGAATTGAGTGAATGGGCAGGCTACGAATGTGGAATGTATGTATGAAACAAATCTTGCAGGGAAGGAGCAAACTGTGATTCAAACCACGCCAACATAATTTACATTTACAACAACAGGAGAACGCATGTCACTTGTTTGTTAAAATGCATAACTGAAGTAGTATTGTAGACAGGAATTGTAAGATGGTATGATCTGTGTTTTGAACCACACAGAGTCCTAACCATTAGTTTGTTCAACTTTACCTTTGCATGAGCCCCTTTGATTACCAACTAGAAACAGGTCTAAATCTTTGGTTTGGAAAATGCTTTAAGCTCCTACTGGGAGTCAGAGAGTGAGGTGGTCGGATGACTTTGGGCAACCGTCCCACTTTAGCATAAAATCAGTCGGCTGATCATCCTTTCGAAGTTATTGGAGAGAAATTTCTTGGTTTCATGCAGAAATTGTCAGAACTAATATTGTATCAGCACGTGATTTTGAAAGGACACGGGACTCGCACATTATGAACGGCCGGCGGTAATGATGTCGACAAAATCACGGATTTCATTATTGATTAGCTCCCCCTGTGATGATGCTAACTGATATCTGATTATATATTTGTTTGTCCCTTCCTCCTCAGGTCTGTGAACAATGTGCGAACGTAAAATATGAAAGGGAGGGGTATTTTGTCACTCTGTGTGTCCCTGGATTTCATTATTGATTAGCTCCCCCTGTGATGATGCTAACTGATATCTGATTATATATTTGTTTGTCCCTTCCTCCTCAGGTCTGTGAACAATGTGCGAACGTAAAATATGAAAGGGAGGGGTATTTTGTCACTGTTGATATAGAAAAAGGCATGGAGGATGGGCATGTAAGTTTTATTCTATCTACTAGTTCAGCTCCTTTAATTTGCTTTTGCCAGCGTTCAAGTTACTTCACTTATGTGTTTTATCTATCCAACTCGTGTAGTTAGTCTCTATTTGATACCTTCGTACACAAACTCTATCCTAGATTTCTAATGCATTCTTGAGTAGCCAGTAGCCAAGCAACTTGTGTCTGATCTTGAACATTCTTCTTGTTCAACAACATGTTAGCTCCTAAATGTTTCTTAGTTTTTGTTTAACATTAGAATTCGACATTGTACTTCATTGTACATTCTTCGTACTATTTCTAGTTTCTGTATCACTGTTCCGTCGTTCTCTGTTTTTTTTACAAGCGCATCTGTAGATTCATCATGTACTTGTTACTTTTGTTTCTTCTTCTCTCAGGTCCAAGCTCTCGCAGGCTTTGAAAAGACAGTCAAACATCTTGATGACCATTTAGTGGACATCAGCTCAAAGGTAAGAAGCAAACTGCCATGGCGTGTAGGTTGTGTTGTGAATTTTGTTAGTCATGGTTGTGGAAGCATCAGAAATGAGTAGTTGGTTGAACTTGAATCACAATACATCTAATTGCAGGGAGGAGTGTGAAGAAAATGAAATGCTGCAGCAATGTAGCTATCCTAATGTTAGATACCTTGGGAGTTACCAAGGAAGAGAATATCATTGGGTAAGTTGAGCTTTTACGTGAAAATCAAATGTTGCAGCAATGTAGCTAGCTATCCTAGTCTGTTGTTTCTCTGTATTGTGTGTGGTTTCATATCTACTATCTTTGTGTTGTGCAGGTGGCAGATCCTGTTGTCTAATTCTGCGAGACAGTGGTGGAGTCCTCTTCGATGAAATGCTTCGTTGAAACACCCAACAAAAAGAACAAGATAACCATATATGGTAGCTACACGTTCAGCTTTCCTCATGGCCACCCCACGTCTGATGGAACCTGAATGCTATGTTGAGGTAATGGTTGTTTTCTTAAAGAACTTCCCAAAGAAATTCAAACCATTTGTTGACCATTTATTTTATTGAAATCTTTTGTACTTACCATTTCAGTGGATCTGCCATCTATTCAGTGTTGTGTCGTCGACGTGGTAATGTTATGGCTGATTGTTCATCATTGAAGTCTTCCTTTATCTCCAAGCATTCTCGCACCATGCAGTTCAACTTTAATTGATAAGATGGCATATATCAAGCCGGTAATGTTATGGATGGATGGCTCATTACATCCTTCCGTTATTGTGGCAGGTGCAGAAAACGAACCGAGGTACCTTACTTGCTGTTAGTGAATTCCTGCACCTACATGCCATATATAGCTACTTTCTACCATCGTTTCAGACCGTCGCGTTAATCGCCTTGGTATGCACTTCTCAGCTGACCATATTATTTCCTTGTAATCTTAAGGGGATTGCATATCTTTTTAAAGTCTATCTGAACTTCTATTTTACTGGTTACTAATCTCTTTGGGAAGTTATTGGTTTTTAAGTGTACATTTAAATTACATTAAGATGTTGTAAACTATTTTTCAAGGGATAATTTTTCTTTTGTTTGTAAATTTTAGTTTTTTTTAATTAATAAAATCTGTAATATAATTAGTAAAATTGAAAATACAAATATAATTTTGTATTACATTTTTTTTTTAAATTCTGAGCACATATTTAGCAACGTTTATAAACGTGGTTGTAATTAGTATTACGGCAACGTTTATAAACGTTGCTGTAATTAATTACGGCAACGTTTATAAACGTTGCTAAAAAAGAGCAACGCTGTATTGGTAACGTTTATAAGCGTTGCCGAAATTCAGAGCAACGCTTATTACCGTTGCTAAATGGTCAAAATGGCGTAGTGAAGGAGAAGGTTGCAGAAGAAGAAATGCCTGATTTCGACTGGGATGCTTATGCTGATGCCAACTTTGGTCCTCATGCTGACCCTTATGAGCAAGTAGTCTGTGAAGAACAAGAGGTGGATATGGGGGAGCGTTATGCTAAGTACTCAAATTTGGCAGGGAAGCAGTTGCACCCAGCATCCGAAGGTATCTCAACCATCGGTGCTATCGTAGAACTGCATAATCTAAAGAAAACATATAAATTCTCTGGTCATTGTATGGATAGTTTGTTGATTCTGTTAGGAAAGTGGCTTCCTGGAAACAATTTCCCTAAAAACTATGATTGTACGAAGACGATGCTAAAGGATCTGGGGATGGAATGCAAGGCTATTCATGTTTGCCCGAATCATTGTATGCTGTATCACAATGCTGATAAAAATCTTCAGCAATGTCGAGTGTGCCAAGCTAAAAGATTTAAAGAATTCAAAGATTCCGACGGGAAGATGCAGGTGTCAAAAGAACCTATGTTAGTGCTTAGATACTTTCCTCTAGGACCAAGAATTGCGAAAATGTTCTCTATTCCTTGGATAGCAGCTTTCATGGATTGGCACAACCGAGCGGCAGTTTCTCGTCGTTATATGCGTCATCCGTGCGATTCACCTCAGTGGCGCAAGTTCAAGGAAAAATTCCCGGATTTTGCAGCGGAAGGCAGAAATGTTTACCTTGGAATATCGACGGATGGGTTTAATCCCCATGGCCAGTCAAATATAGGTTGGAGCTGTTGGCCTCTCATTTCTTTGGTTTATAATCTTCCACCTTCTTTGTGTATGAAGACTGAATTCCAAATATACAATATGTTGATACCTGGTCGCAAGTCACCGAGTGGAGACATTGATGTATTTATGCAGGTGTTTGTCGATGAATTAAAAACTCTCTTCAAAGACGGAAGGCGAATTTGGGATTCTTTCAGAAAAGAGTATTTTATCGTGAGAGTAACTCTAATGTTTGGGATTCATGATTTACCTGCTCTTGGTATTTTAAGTGGAAGAACAGTTCATGGCTACAATGGATGTGTTGTCTGCGCAGAAAAAACTCGATGTACTCATATGGGCCTAGAATTTAGGAAGGTAGTGTACACTAACTATCGGATTTTCCTCAAGAGCAGGCACACCTTTAGGGATGGGAAATTCTTGGGATTGGACAAAGAGGAGAGAAAGTTGGCGCCAAAGAGACTAACTAACGATGAGTCGCTCGAGTTGTTGAAAGATGTTCATTACATACCTGGTAAGACCCAAAAACGCAAGGCTGGTAAAAGAAAGAGATACGTGTCTGATGATGAGACTGAGACTGAGGTTGAGGATGATTATGAGTTAGAGGATGGTGGTATTGATGAGAGGGATAATTCTGGTTTGGAAACAGGTATTTTCAATAGGAAGTGTTGTTTTTGGGAACTTGAGTCGTATAGCAATCTGGGTATATTTTATTCTATCGACGTGATGCACACGGAAAAGAACGTCATGGAACACATTTATCACGCTCTCTTTGATGATGGAAGTAAGGCTCAAAGGTTATGGAATAATCGTGATGAATTGCGTGAGAAAAAGCTCCACATTGGAGAGTGGAAAGCGAAGAAATTTAAGAATGTGGTAGTAAACACCCCGGTGTGGGTTTTGTCTAAAGAAGAGCAGAAATTTTTTTGCCAGATCATTAGAAATCTGAAATTCCCTTCAGGTTTTTGCTCAAACTTGAGCAACAATGTGAGTGGGGATAGGTTGCTGAGCTTAAAATCTCATGACTATCATATTTTGATTGAGTACTTGCTACCTGCTCTGCTTCAACATGCCTTTCCTGGACATAAACACCTTCGAATTGCACTTCAGCAAGTCAGTTTGTATTTTAGATTGCTGTGCTCTAAGGTCGTTAAAATAGAAGATCTGAGCCAGGCTAAGTGGATGATTGCAGAGGCCATGTGCGTGCTCGAAAAGTATTTCCCAGCTTCATTTTTTGATATAAGCGTGCACAGCATGGTTCATCTGGCTGAAGAAGCCTTGGTTTGTGGACCGGTTAGGTTCCGATGGATGTACCCACTTGAGAGGTGAATTGTCGTTTCACCAATTTACCCCTTCAATTTTTTTGCATTTTTTTGGGAGTTTTGTATTGAAATTTACATGTGCATACTGTATCAGGGCAATGAAGGAGTGCAAAGGCCTTTGCCATAACAAGAGATACATTGAAGCGTCAATTACAAATTCTATCATTCTAAATGAGGCTGTTAGGTATGCAATGGAGCAAGCCAAAGCTAGAGCCGAAGGAGGTCACAAAGCCAATTGGGCTGCCTTTCTGGATGAAGAATCTGATTTCAGCGATGAGGGTTCCATTCTTGGAGATAAAGAAGTTTTGTTGAGCCCTGTTCAATGGGTTCAGATACGTCGGTGGCTAATATTTCAGCGTTGTCAACCGAACTAGACGATTATTATAGGTATTTGTTGTTATATAATTTCTGTTTGTATGGACACTGAATTTCTATTGATAATGGGTTGGTATTAAAAGTATGCTATATATTTATGTTCAGGGATTACCGCACCGGCCATTCAGACGTTGGAGTGGACTTGGTCCAGTTTGAAACCGACTTCCTTTCATGGTTGTACAACAAGGTATGCCTTGTAGAACCGGTTTGTCAGAAAAATTTAGGTGGCATTAATTCTGATTTATGGGTTTTCTGCGCTTTCGCAGCTTAGGGATGAACAGAATATGGATGGTTTCCTGTGGGATTACCTTAAAGGTCCGGACGAGGTAAGGGAGATTGAAAGATACCGTGTGAATGGATATGTTTTTTGTTCCCAAGCTTTTGAGGCCAAGCTTAGGACCCAGGATAGTGGTGTTACCATGGAAGCAGACACAACTTTTAGGAGCAAAAGAACTGATAAAGAGCCCGTGACTGTGAAAGCCAGGTGGTATGGGGTGATCCAGCAAATCCTACAGTTGAACTATGGTTCATTTAAAGAAGATGTGTTTTACTGTGATTGGGTAAAGGTGGAGACTGGAGTCAAGATGTGTAAGGATTCAGATTATCCTCTGGTCAATCTGTCAAGAATGAAGAAGAAAAATGCTATCACAGACGAGCCCGTGATTCTCGCGGAACAGGCTACCCAAGTCTTTTATTCCCAGGATTTGAAAGAGCCAGCCTACTGGGTTCCTATGCATCCCTCCAGAAGACTAACTATCAGTGTAGACAGTGCAGATGTACCAGCTGAAGGCAGTTTTCAAGATATTTTAGCGGAAGAACCACATCTTCGAGCTTTGCTCACCTATTGGAGCAACCCTGAGAATTTGAAATAATCTGTACGTTTCCCTCTACTTTTGCTTACAGTTTCACACCTCTTGTTGTTGGTTTGTAACTTTTAAGGTTTGTTCTATGCTTAGCTAACTCTGTTGACAATTGATTTACACTTGGTTTACACTTTTGCTTATCTTTTAAGGTTTGTTCTAGTCTTTTTACACTTGGTTTACACTTCGTTTGTTCCACCCCAATCCTAACACACACATTATATTTACACCCCGGTGGGTACCACCAAACATCATCTTCTTTACTACTACTATTTTAGTGCTAAAGAACAAACACACCTTTCATTAAAGATCTGCTGCTTTTGGAAGCACTCACTTTCTCTCTCAGACAAGAATATTCAGACTTTAAGGAGATTCAGGGCTTGATTAAGGAGGAAATCTATTTCTCTCTATTTGAGCCGAATATTCAGCCTTCATCAATCTCTTTTTCGAAAAGGTAAGGTCTTTACTTTTGGGTCCTTTACTTTTCAACTGCCTTTGCATGTTGCATGGTGAATCCGTTAGTAATAAATGAAGTTAAATGCTAACTTTGATGTGGAATCATGATACCTGGTGTGAAATCAAGATGCATGAAGTGAAATTTTGTTATGTTGGTCTATTTCTACTCACTCAATGCTTTTAGTGCTGCTCTGTTTAATTAGATTTTTAATTAACAAATTAGATGAAATCATGACATGGGTTTAGTTTGGTTTACGTTATTATGATCTCCAGATGTGTTTGATTTCAGTATTGTTTTTATGAAAATTTTAGGGTTTTGGTCTGTTTCAAATGTCCAGTATTGATGTCGTTGATCAAGCTGTTTATATTAATTTGAATATAATGCTGTTTATATTAATTTGAATATAATGTTGTTTATATTAATGTATGAAAAAAATTTAGGATATGGCATCGAATAGCCAACAATACTCAGAAGCAAAACGTAACAGAAAGGGGAAAAGAAAAAGGTCCGACTCTGCGGAGCAGAGGAGCTCCGAACATTCTGATGCTACTTCACATCCGTTCAATCCGTTGATTGCTTTCGACAACATTATATATAGATGCAGCTTGGATCAAGCAAAAGAGATTCTCAAGCGTGCTTCCGATTATGTCGGTTGTTTGGAAGTAGGCCAGAGAATTAAGCAAGACAGGGAGGAAGAGAGCAAGAAACGCAGAAGAGAGCAGGAGGATGATTGTGAGCTTGAAGAGTACCAAAGGAGGGTGCGAAGAGAAGCCCAGATGCAGCGTCAGCTTATAGAAATGGAAACGGCGCCACCCGCTGAAGGTATACCCTCCGATGATGATGCGGAGGAAGCAGAACCTAAACCCCTAGTAGAAGAAGAAGAAGAAGAACATGTACATGAAGCAGACCCTTTTCATGTGGGAAACTTTATTGATGAGCTGGTGGCTGCTGATGAGGAGCAAGAATTCAGGGTGGATGATTGGTTAGACTTACGGATGGGGGTAGTGGATGATGTGGGTGTTGTTGATTCTGCTGCTGCTACTGGTACTACTGTTGTTGCTTTTATTGATGAGGAAGAAGAAGAAGAAGAAGAAAAAGAAGATGAGGAAGAAACTGGGGATGAGGAAGAAGATTCTGACGAGGAGGAGGAAGATTCTGAAGAGGAGGAAGAAGAACCTGCTGATGAGGAAGATTCCGAGGAGGAAGATCCCGATTATGTCGAAGATAATGAACAAAGTGATATTGTTAATGGGGATGAGGATGACGAGGATGGGGACTCGGGTTCAGAGAGTTCCTATTATTGATATTTGTGTGTGTGAACATAATTTTTTGTATATTTTGGGGAAACTGGTTGTGTTACCAGTAGTTATGGATATGGCGCACACACTGAAACTCTTAATTCTGATTGTGTGTGCGCTTTCATAACTGTGATTACACTAGATACTCTTAGCTCTGATTGTATCAACTCTGACCCATTTTTTGTTTCGTCAGAGTTGTATTCAGAACTGGAAGTTCATTCTTTTTTGTTTCTTGAGTCAGATACTCTGGCAGAAATATGCAGGAAAACTGGAAGTCAGCTTAATGTAAATCAGTCTTTTTTGTTTCTTGAGTCAGAATATGTTTTCAGATATCCCTGCTATCAGCTTAATGTAAATCAGTGAAAATCGGTTATCTTATAAATCCTTTGCTCAGTAATGTAATTTTCTTTTCGTTTAAAAAACAAAACTGCTGCTTTAGGCCTAAGGGGTTTGGGAGAAAAAACAATGAAACTGTCCTAGTGGCATATAGGTCCATAGGAAAAAACAATAAAACCGTCTCAGACATCACTTTTTTCCAACGGAAACAACAAAACCGTCTCATACCTTACTATTTACCACAGCCATTCGGGATTTGAAATGGAGTTCAAAGGAAGATTGTAACTCTCACTTGCCCACAATGGGTTCTTTTATGGTT
>JAJJMA010065315.1:0-17017 GCA_023529015.1 Papaver nudicaule
ACCAAATAAAAGCAAAGGCACTCGAAAACAAGAAAACACAAAGTCTGGCCTAAGAATGCGAAGATGGCATAATTTTGGCATATGAATACCTCTAAAATGATGCGAAAATATGCACTATTAGGTGTCTATCAACGAACCTAAATATGCATAAATGTTCATCCATTATGAATTAAGGTCACACGTATATATTGGCATATTTATTTAACATTTATTAACTTGCATTATCTCATGTGGTGTACTCTTGTATGAGTAGAGCGGTTATCCCCTCTCATATCCATCAGAACGTACCCACAAATTTGCATATAAAATTTCAATCATTTTTGCGGGCGAATGTAAGCGTGAGTAGAGTGGTCTTCCCCTCCCGCTCTTAAATCCCCCATATTAATATACGCATTTCTCCTAATATAGGAATATTATTAATTAACCTCACATCATGTGTAGACCGTGTGGGTTAGTCTAAATATGAGTTGAGTGGTCTTCCCCTCTCATATTAAGAACACACATGTAACTTTGTGAGCGAAATTCACAATCTTTTTATCGCCACTAGATAATATTGTGGGTTTCCTTTAAGCAATGGTCTTCCATTTTGCATGAAGGACACATATAAAACTAATCTCGACGTGTAAACCTGTAATCCAAAAATAAGCATTTGTACAAATTAGACTAAATTATTCCCCCTTTAATTTTGAAGTAGAGGCCAATCGTCTGATTGGGCGGTTGATGGGTGCCTAACACCTTCCCATCCCATACTAAAATCTCCTTACTCGGATTCTCTGATACTAGACCATAAGCATGCAAGTCACGACTAGGTTTGGTTTTCCCGAAAGAATTCAAACTAGTCTAGAATTGGGTCTTGGCTCCCCTTAGTCAGGTGGCGACTTCAAAAAGATCATTTACAAATTATAGCTCTTGAATAACGAACTATTGAAGAGTTAATTTTGTATCGTTTGTGTCTAAAATATTCACGAACAATCGGACGCATCCTTGCACACCTAGGCGACCCATCTTAAACTGGAATCCCGAACCCTAGACGGACCCGACTCCTCTGGACGCGTTCCAGCGGTTTCAACACATAGCTTCATTGAATTTCCTAAAAATTTTAATACCTAGACCTCCTTCAGAGATAGGTCTACATATAGAGTCCCGAGCCTTAGGATACAGACCTTTTGGACCTTCCTCCTTCTTACCCCAAAACAAATCTCTTTGCATGTCTTCAGTTTTTTTTTTTTGCTATTTCAACTGGTATTCTAAAGCAAGACATATGATAATTCGCTATAGTTGAGGAAGAGTTCTTTATGAGAACCCCTTTGCCAGCAGTTGAAACAGTTCTGCCTTTCCATCTAGACATTTTAGTTTCCATTTTAGTAACAATTGGTTGGAAACATGTTATCTTAGATTGATGAGTAAAAAGAGGAGCTCCTAAATATTTATCATTTAGTGGAATTCTTTCAATCCCCATTCCATCTATTATTTCATCAGCTGAGTTCTCATCCATCTTGTTACTAAAGAAAATACCTTCTTTGCTAAAGTTTATAAGTTGGCCAAAAGATTCACTAAATAGATGAAACATTCTGGTGATGTCAGCACTTTCTAAAGTAGCATTACAGAAAACAAGACAGTCATCAGCAAATAATAAATGAGAAATGGGACTAGCATTATTTGAGAGTTTTATACCAAATAAAGTGTTTATAGATTCTTCATGCATGATAGTTCTAGAAAAAGATTCCATGCAAAGAAGAAAAATATAGGGAGAAACGGGATCTCCCTGCCTTAAGCCTCTAGTCGGTTTGAAAAAATCACAAGGAACACCATTAAGCATAACAGCCAGGCTAGTAGTACTAATACATTCCCTTATAATTTTGCAAAAGTGTTCATTGAAACCAAGTTTAGCCAGGATTTTCATCAGAAAATCCCATTCCACTCTGTATAAAACTTTTGACATGTCAATTTTGAGACCCATATGACATTTTTTTTTTTTTTGTTATTTCTCATATAATGAATAATTTCATGTGCAGTAGCAATGTTGTCAGATATTTGCCTTCCTGGAACAAAAGCAGATTGGTAAGGGGTGATACTGTTGTCCAGTAAGGGTTTAATTCTGTTAGCTATGACTTTTGATATGATTTTGTAAGTAGTGTTGCATAGGGCTATAGGTTTAAATTCCACAACGGAAGTAGGATTTTCATTTTTTGGTATAAGAGAGATAAAGGTTGAATTTATCTCTTTTAGTATATGGCCCGTTTTGAAAAAGTTTTGGATCATGTCAGTTACATTTTCCCCTACTATGCTCCAGTTTTTTTGATAAAATTTTGGCCCAAAACCATCTGGGCCAGGAGATTTGTCTGGTTTCATTTGGAACAGAGAAATTTTGATTTCATCAGAGGTAGGAATAGCACATAGAGTGATGTTTTCTTCCACAAATATACTAGAAGGGATGATATCCAGGTAATGTTGTTTATAATGGCATTATTAGAGGTAGCAACACCACTAAAATGTTTAGTGAGGATGGCAGAAACATTCTTTCTATCTTGAACCCAAATACCATTTGAATCTTTTAGGGATTCAATTATGTTGTTTCTCTATCTAGTATTAGCCAGACCATGGAAGTAATTAGTATTTTTGTATCCTAATTCTATCTGTTGGTCTCTGCTTTTGATTTTCCAGAATTCTTCCTCAATATATTCCCAATCTTCCAGTTAATGAGCTAGGTCCTGTAATTTCTGGTTTTTGTGGTTACTCTCTGGGAGATTTTTTGTTTTGGTAATGTTATTTCTTGTTTTTTCAATGTAGTTTTTGATGTTGCCAAAAGTGAGTTTGTTTCAATCTTTGAGAATGTGTTTAGTATGTCTAAGTCTTTTGACAAGACCTAAAGCAGGCGATCTTCCTATTTCAATATCCCAACCCGCTTTAACTTGATTAGTGTAGTCTGGATGATACATCCAGCTACAAAAGTGTTTGAATGGTTTTGGATCATCATCCTAGGGAGTGAAAGTGTTGAGAAGGATCATCTGGTGATCTCCAACAAAAGTAGGAATATGTTGGATAGTAGAGGTTGGGAATAAGCTGTACCAATGAGTATTACAAATACCTCTATCAAGTCTCACTTCAGTGTGGAATTTACCTTTTAGTGGTTACTCCAAGTGTAAGGATACCCTGTGAACCCCATATCTATAAGTTTAGCCTCAGAGATGATATCTTTGAAGATATCAGCTTCTTTTTTGTCAATTGGCCTAGAACCTTTTTTTCCAGACTTATGAAGAGTGATATTCAGATCTCCAATAATAACCCAAGGAATATTCATATTGGATGCCATATGAATGATCTGATTCCAGGAATCCAACTTTTTCTCAGTTGTATAGGGACTACCATAGAGACCAGTTAGAAGCCAGAAAGAGTTTGAGATTTTATCTCGAACTATAACATTTATTTGATTGCTTGTGTGACTCTCAATTGTGATCCATCCCATCACTAGCCCTCCTGCTATGCCTATAGGTGGAACTATCCAATAATTTGGTATTCCTAGCTCTCTCATATAGTTTATCATTTTTTCGGTAGTTTGCTTAGTTTCAGAAAGAAAAATGATATCAGGTTTGATTTTGTTAAGTTGTTGGTTGAGGTTTTTTCTGGTTTCATGCTTACCTAGGCCTTGACAATTCCAGGCTAACACATTAACACACTCCCAGATATAAGATATGATAGAATAACTGAATATGAATAAAATCTTTTTTTTTTGAAGCAGTAATCATCACAAATTAAGATAAAACTGTATGCAGGGTTATTAAAATGAGAGTTATAGCTAAGAGTTTGATTTTGTTTTACCTGATCCTTGTGCATCTTTTCTTCCTCCTCTGCATATTTCCCTTCCAGGGCCCTCTAGTATCTAACATTTGACTTTTCTTTTGTTGTTTTTTCTGGTAAATTGTTGTTTTCAGAGGTATTGTCAAAAATTTGGATAGGAGAATCATTGTTTAAGGGGGAATCTTCCATGATTTCTGTGGCAGCAACTGGTGAAACAGCTGGAGTAGGAGATGGGAGATCATCAATAGCCATATTGGTGTTAGGGTCTATGTTCCAGAGAAGGTAACTTTTTGGGATGAATTCCTCAGAACTAGCATCCCCATCCTCTTTGAAGTTGATAAAATTTTCTTTAGGTGTTTTTTTCTTCTTACCGGTGGTTTCATCCTCCTCCTCATTGTTGTTGTTTCTTTTATTAAGATTTCTAGAAGGGCGAATTGTTTCTCCTTTTTCTCCTAGTGTGATTTTATTTATTTTTTTTACTAAGAAAAAGAGTCCAAGTGTGATCATTAGCTAGATACTACACTATTTTTTTATTCCATTTTAAAAAGGCCATTTAGGGCAATTTTTATGGGATGAACAAATCCAAGATTTGTCATTTTTGATGTCATTATGGGAGGTGCAGAAGTGAAAAATGGCATGGCAAACCAAAAGCGTATTGGTTTGCCTGGTGAGACGCAACACCGCCGGCCGACGCCACTTATGGCGACCGACACAAGTTGTGCCGCCAGGTATAAGTTGTACATTCTTTTTAATGCACTGGTTTTTAACTGAGCGGTACAAGTTGTACCGCCAGGTATAAGGTACATCTTTATTTTTATTTTTGAAAATGTGTTGGTTTTTGACTGGCGGCACCACTTGTGTCGGTCGACTCATTTTATGCCGTGTACATCGTTTCTCCATGGTGGAAAACACGGTTTGCTCGTCTACCTAGCATGACAAACAATTTCATTCAATCCATAGGAACTGCTCTTAAGGGTGTAAACTAGTGTATGACATCGCGTTTATAGGTAACTATATGATAGCATATTTATAAAGGACAATAAATTAAAATTTTGGACATAGTACGACATGGCATACGATCTTGCATGGCATCACGCAACGCATTAGCTCTTTGTATTGTGTTGTGCCATACTAATCGACGTATTGGCACAACATAACACGAGGCAACAGATAAACAAGCAGCACAACACAACAGGCAGCATGGGTACCACTCAGCAGATATAAAGCATGACAAGTCATTCAAGCTGATGTTTGGCGTCTTATATATTTTGTGCAAAATTGTTTTGCAGATATACTACAACTATTTCAAAAATTCGGTAAACTATTTGGCATACAAATATCTGAAAAATATTATATCCGAAAAACATAAAATAGATGTATTAACGCAGCATAACACGATTTAATTTATGCCACATTACACTACACCACATATCTAATTTTCTAACACAACACAGCACAACATGTAGCACGCCAAACATGCAATTTTGTGTGGGTAGCGGACCAAAAAACTTTACATCTCCGCCTTTCCCAACTTCCCAAGGTGATTATTTATTTATTTTAAATTGTAAAGGTCATATTAATGTTGGACCGAAGCTCACTACCTACAAACAGGGGCGAGTGCAGCATAGGGCAAGCGGGGGCTACTGCCCCTACTTGCCCAAAATTTTTAAAGGGTATTTGTCCATTTTTTCATAAAAACACCCCTAAATTTAATCTTTTATTCATATTTTGCCCCCACTAAAGAAATTTTTTGATTTTTGCCCCCTGTGATCTTGAATCCTGGCCTCACCCCTGCCTACAAGCCCAGATAGCTAGGCAAAGAAATAAAGAAAAATCTTTTAACCTGATGCAGACGAGTTTTGAATTTAGATTGTCGATGTCATTATCCAACAACTTTACCACTGTACTGCGATAACATCTTCTCCCAAGTTGATTATTAGTTACGTTTTTCATTCTTCCCAACTCAATTTTAAAAGGGATGAAGCTTCTCCTGGGCATTGCTCCTGGAATAAAGTCATGGTATGAGAAAGTAAGCAAAGCACGTAGACAGTGGTAGAGGTGTAAAACGTGTCGGCATGGCATGGCACATGGCACACGAAGGCGTGCTTTTACGTGCCATGTGTCGTGCTGTGCTGTGCCAACAATTTTAACGTGCTGTGCCGTGCTGTGCTTTTTTAGTAAAAAGCAAAGCACGACATGGCACACGGGCATGGCACACGAATAAGCGTGTTGTGCTGTGCTTTTTTAGTAAAAAGCAAAGCACGGCATGGCACACGGGCATGGCACACGAATAAGCGTGTTGTGCTGTGCTTTTTTAGTAAAAAGCAAAGCACGGCATGGCACACGGGCATGGCACACGAATAAGCGTGCTGTGCCGCGTCGTGCTGTGCTGCCACACTAAATTTACGTCATCCTAAAAAAATGTTTTTTAAATATTTAAATAGCTTATAATCTTATAAGTTATCAAGTTAATTATAATAAATTTTGAAAAAATTAATTAAAATTTTGTATTTAATATTATATATTGCATAATATACAACTTTATTAACAAAAAAACACATAAGTTGAATTTTATATTACAACAATTGTATCGTTATTTGTTTTTCTACCAAATGAACGTCAAATAAACACATATACAACATCAATTACATTTCTAAATATTTTTTTTATCACTTAATAAAATTAGATATTATGTATTGTCATAAATTTAATCAAAATAACAAAAATATAATGGTAATAACTAGGTAGATTTCATTTTTGTGTGAAATACACATGTAGTGCACTGTGTCGTGCTTTACACGTGATGTGCCGTGCTTAGCCGTGCCGCGTGCTGTGCTGTGCCGCGTGCTGTGCTGTGCTTTATTGCGTGTTGTGCTGTGCCACGTTCTTGTTCGTGCCGCGTGTTGTGCTGTGCCGTGCTGCCGATTAGTCAAGCACGGCACAACACACTAAGCTAACGTGTTGTGCCTGTGCTGTGCTTTATCGCGTGTCGTGTTGTGCTGTGCCCAAATTTTAGCGTGTTGTGATGTACCATTAACGTGCTGGCATGGCACAATTTACACCTCTAGACAGTGGGCAGATATATTTCTCCGTACATATCTTGCTAGCATTCATGTTTCCCCCACGTCAAGCATAGTATTATTTTGATCGACAATGATGCCAAAATGGTTGTTCCTTTTCTTTCCCTTTCCTTTTCGGTAAAGCCAAATTGGTTGTTCAAAAGATTGGAGGAAAATGAGGTGTAAACCAATTTTATTTTCCTAGTTGCAATTGCAAAGTTATTTAGGCCAGTGTGCATACTATATTAATTGTTCACACGCAATGACGCAACCACTATTCATGTTCTCATGTTAATGCATCACATGATGCCAGTAAATGTCAATATACTGGAAACGATGTTGTGGAAGAGTTTATGATGTATCTTACTGCCAAAACAAGTTTTGTTTTTTTGCCTTCAAAAAAAAAAAGTTTTGTTTTTGTTCCCAGTGGTGGAACTGGAAATGGTTACTTCCCTGGGTTTGACCAAAATCTAAGGCTGGGCTTAGGGTTTCGTGGCCCAGCAGGGGGGGGGCAAATGAAGAGATTTTTTCTGAGATTTTTTCTCTCCAAATGAAGTTTGAGGAGAAGTAATTTCTACAACAAATTCTAGCTAAGTTAGATTGAGTATGAAATTGGGTATTATTGCAGGTGATAGGGTTTGACTTCTTAGTGCGAGATTTGTGAGTCAACCTGTGATTGTTGTGATGCCATTGATCATGGGATATTGGACCCAGAGATTGTGACTCATGTGAAATTAAACATCAGAACACCTTGAGTAGGTGGAGTGCGGTGGAGCAGAGACAGTAGTGCCGCTGAGAGCCACTCCAACGGTAAAAAAGCGGCAGAAACAGGGTGGTTAGCAGTCAAAAACGGTGGGGCTCATGAGAAAGAAGAGAGAGGAAATTTTATCTTAAAGCTAATTATTAAAATCTATCCTTTTATTTCCTTTTATATTTTGCTTAAATCTAGTCAAAAGATTTTTTTTCCCTTTTTTCGAATTGAAATTGAGTGCAACTTTGTGCACACTCTTGTAAGAGTGTTTACACTACGACCAAAAGATCTTTTTTATGGAAATCTCCTTCGTATGAAAATCTATCTTCTTATATTTTGCGCTTAAATCTAGTCAAAAGTTTTTATTATTCGAATTGAAATTTTTATATTAAAAAGAAAAAAAAAAGAATGTTACAACCAAAAAATCTTGTTCTGGAAATCCCTCCCCTTTCCTATGAAAGAAATTTAAGCATATAAAAGGTACTATTATTGTTTTGATGATCATCATATCCTATTTGTTTACTTCAGATGAAAAGTCTTGACTTTATGTCAGCTGCCCATATATCAGACCTGATAGGAAGGCATGGATCCTCTTTTGTAATGAACTTCGAAGCAATATCAATCTTTAAAGGCTCTGTTTTACCTTCTAAAAAAACAAAACAAAATACTACTGGTTTACCCTCTTTTGTAATGAACTACACCCCACACGACAGAAAGTCAGAAATCTCACGAGCACCAAAACTTCTACCTAAATTTGGCCCCATGAAAAAATAATTCCGGCGGATACTATATAGTAAAATCGGAAAACCCCTTATAAAAGAAGACTGTTTTACCCTTGTCAAGTTAGATAATGTCTTGACCTAATCCTACATAATACCTTGACCTAACCCTAAACTAAAATCATTTTTTCTCTTCTTTTCTCTTTCTTCTTCTTCCTCCCACTGCGGTACCACCTCCACCGCCGCCAACACCACCAACAACTGTTCCGTCGGCGCCACCACCACCAACCAACAACTCTCATCACGAGATTATTGATTCAAACTTGTGTGTTGATTGACTTTATATACAAATAAGATGCAACAAATCTAATCTTATTGATCATTTCGTAAGGGGCAAAGGTATAAAAAAGAGACGAAATCATGAAATCTCGTCAGATTTAAAGCAGGTGATTTTCGCTTGTGAAAATCAAAGATGCCTACGGAAACTCTATCAAGAATTATGGAAAGACGTTATGTTTAAGAAGAATACTTTGTGCTCCTGACATTTGTAAATCATGCAATGCTTGTTGCAATTGAAGTCAAGAAAGATGAGCAAGAATAGTTTTAATGCATTACAGTAGCTGAAGATTGCATTTTTTTGGATGTATAGTACAAATTACTTTCAATTTTTATTAATCTGCCTCCACCACCACCAACAACCACCTCCACAGCCATCACATGTGCTCTGTTTTTTCTCAATTTGATTGTTGTTTACGGTATCAACGGTATTGGATTTATAATGGTTTTTTCACTGAAGAGCTATGTACTTGCTCCATTGGTGCTAATTCCCTTAACAGGTAATTTTTGAAAAAAAATATTGCCGGTGAAATGTTTGTTAGATTGTCTAAATGAAATATATACAAGCATGATTTTCGTTGTTGTTGTTGCTGTTGTGTGTAAATCTAGTACAATATATCAAACACTTAAGACAAGGAATGAAAGAATACTATTAAATATCTTCTGTTAAGCATGGTTTTGGTCTTCAGGACATATTACTTTGAGTTCAAATCAAAGTTCATCATTGGTTAATGTTGCCATTTGCATCTAGTTCACAAAGTTAAATAACAAGTTTGTTTTTCAATTTACAATCGACGGATGTAACGAGCTTATAAAGGCCGATTATTGAAATGAAGATAGGAATCGGCATATAAATCCTAATATATGCACCGTTTCTAATTATCACTTTCATATCCAAACCACGAGTCGACCGCTATGTCGCGAAATATAAACCGATTCCGGTTTTAATGTATATGTACTAAATCTGTGCGGACCTAAACTTAATCGGTGTTTATGTCAATGAGTATTTACCGATTGTATACATAATCGGTTTTTAAGTACACCAACAATCACCAAATTCAAATGAAAAAAAATTAGTTTTTCTGTTTTGAAAAACGCCCATAATCGGTGCTTATATGACTGTATAAAAGCCGATAATGTTTATAAACGTCTTAATAATCGGTACACAGATTACCTTATAAAAACCGATTATAATAATCGTTTCTATTCGCCTATAATAAATGCCGATTTTTTTTTTTATTTTGACAACCAAAACCAGAATCAGCATATATATCGTAACATATGTACCGATTCTGGGTTGCTTCATTTTAAAAATTTTCTTGTTTTTCAAAAATGAAGAACAATCGTTTGATGTGGTGGTCAATAAACGTCGATTCTGGAAAAAATGACTCAATGAAATTCAAGGTGGGAGGAGTGGAGGCGGCGGCGGCGGCGGTGATAATGGAGTACTTTTTTTTTTTGGTTTTTTTGTAGCGGTGGTGGTGTGGTGGAGGCGGTGGTGGTGGTGGTGATGGAGGCGGCGGTAATGGTGGTGGTGGAGTAGGAATGAAGGAGATGGTGGCTATGGATATGGAAATGAGGGAAGTGGTGGTTATAGATATGTAATGAAATTAGATTAGAAAATGAGTGAGGGTAACTTAGTATTTTCATCCATTTTTAGACATCCCATATCCTTCTCTATTGGATAGGTTTAAATTTTCATAGGGCCAAATACTTACTCATGGGGCCAAAATTAATTAGGCAAAACTGCCACCACCTTACATGGTGTGGTTTAAATAACATAGTCCAGCTCCTAGTTAGTAAATTCGCGAACGATTCGCGTATTATTCGCGATTTTTTACGGATTCGCGAATAACGAATCTATCGGCTTCCTATACAAATCCCAAACCTAAGTCGCGTATTATATGGGGTGGCCGTCCAAACCAACACTCCAGCTTGCTCTTCTCAAAGAAAAATCTAGTTGTTGTGGCATACATAACTAGATTCTTACATCAGAAACCAGAGTCGTTATGGGCAACAATATGTCGGGGAAAATATCTTAAAGAAGCCTCAATTTTTCAGATAATCTCACCTTACCTTCTTCAGTTAGTCCAATGTGGAATCAAATCAATTCATTGATACCGATTCTAAAACAACAAACCTTCCACCAAATTGGAGATGGTCAATCAATACCCATTACAGCTAATTGGATTCCTCATAGCCAACAACTAGATTCAGCTCAAGTAGGCACACTTCAAAAGGTAGCGGATCTAATAGATCCAGTGTCAAGATCATGGTGTCAAAATAAGCTAAACTTATTACCACAGGATATGGCCTCTAAAATTATGAATATTTATGTTCCTTCGACGGATGCAAAAGATAGGATTATATGGCCGTATACAAAGAATGTAGATTATTCTACAAGTTCTGGATACCACCACCTTACTCATCACCTTAATAATTCAATTCCCAACCTACCCCAATCTTCTTTCCTATGGAAGCTTCAATGTCCACCAAAAATACAGCTTTTCTTGTGGAAAGCTATTAATGAGGGTCTACCAACATTAACCATTCTTCATAGAATTCATGTGGTAGACACAAACTTATGCCCAAAATGTAATCAAGTCTCGGAAACCGCGGATCACCTCCTTCTCAAATGTCCGTTTGCAAAGGAAGTATGGCAACATATCTTTGAGTAATTAAATGGAGACCAGGAGCTCAACAGCATACACAACTAGATCAATACCCATACAGCCACACTACATCAAATTTTAAAGTTCAAAACAAACAGCATTATCAATACCCTATTTTGCTACACCTTGTGGAATTTATGGTTAGCAAGGAATGAATTCATGTATAGACAGAAAGTACAGCAGGCACACCAAACAACATCCCTAGCCATTCAATTGCAACAAGAATTTACATGGGCAAGTAGATATGAACTACCTTACCTACCGGATACACCACCGATTGTTATCCAAAATGAGAATAGAAGAACAAGAAGAACAACGATGGTAGGATGGAAAAGACCAGAACAGGGATGGGTAAATATTAACACAGATGGTGCAGCAAGGGGACACCCGGGATATGATGGGGCGGGAATCATCTGCAGAGATGCTGAAGTAAATACAATCATGGCAATAGCACAACCTCTGGGCGTAACAACATCGTTGATGGCGGAAACATGGGCAATACTACTAGCAGCAAAAACAGCCAGAAATCGACAATGGCAACAGGTGTGGTTTGAAACAGACTCAGCTAATTTACTGAGTTTTATCAATGGAAAAGTGGAACCTCCATAGTATCTCAGAGAGATGGTCACTGAAATATGCAGAATAATACAGACGATACCTATTCACAGGGTGGCTCATACTTATCGGGAAGGAAATCAGGCGGCAGATGGCCTGGCTAATCATGCGGCGGATAATAGCCAAAGTGTAAACTATAGTATGAAAATATGGGACCATATGTCCCCAATTTATTTGCAGAATGTAATCTTTGGTGATGTATCAGGTGTTCAATATCCGCGTGTAGTGACTATTTAGTCTATTTATAAAATTACTTTGCTTAAAAAAAAATAACTGCCCAACAAAAACTATTGATATCACCACGTGCACCACGTGCATCCAACTCTAATGAAGTAATCTTGACATGCCATGATCAAGCATATAGAGAGCCTTCCATGACAATAAAAGCTTTTCCCCTGATCTTCAATCTTTGAGTTTCTTTGTCTAAATGGAGAACCAATACTCCTCTTGGTGATGCCTGCACAAAATTTATGCAAAGTCAAGTAAATGATTTTGAAACTCGTTAGCAACAACTTTTTTATTCCGATTTTATGTGGTAATTAAATGGGAATTGTGGTTCTCAGAAAATCGTCACAGTAAAAAATAAAAACAATGATAATTTTCGTTAAATCGTCAAAATAAAAACAAAAATAATGACGATTTTCTGAGAACCAGAGTCTCCATTTAAATATCACAGTTCCCAAAATAATCAAGTATACAGAGGGAGAGAAAATATACCATGTAAGCAAGAAAATCAAACTTTCCTAACTTCTTGCTCCAATAAGGTGCCAAGGCACAGTGGGCGCTCCCACAAACAGCATCCTGGAGTTTGTGGAGAATGAAAAATGGTTTAAATTCTGGTGTATGAAAATGAGATGACACCTCTTGGGAGCAAAAAAAAAAAAAAAAAAAAATAATCTTGATAACTAATAATGCCTTTTTTTTTGGGGGGGGGACTGCGATGTTTAAATGGAAACTGTGGTCCTCAGAAAGTCGATATTATTTCAGTCTCCATTTAATCACCGCAGCCCACAAAAAAGTCAGGCTAATAATGTTACCTCGTCGACACCAAGATTTGGAGCGAATAATCGAGAGATGAAATCCAAACCCGATCCATGGGGAGCTTTGCCTGTAATAACAACTCCTCTTCCTCCCTTCCACCCTTTTAACTCTTCAAAGTTTGGCTTCAAGTCTATAACATTCTGTCCTGATGAGACCTCAATCTGAAATGTAACAATGTATCATGTCAGTTAGTACACCACTCAAAAGAAGCAAGAAATGGAACCCGTAATTATACGTACGATTAGGTCAAGGAAGCTGTTTTCTTTATGTTAAGAACAGATGCACCATTCAGAGTTTGTGGTATGGAAGGTATCTCCGAAGGATCACATTCCACCAGTGTATTGGTAGGAAAGTCTAATTCAATGAAGAAGTCGTCTGGTTCCCGACAACGGTTATCTTCCTCACAACGACTACCATTGCTCAAAATCTTTGATGTATCCTCACTTTTCCGAGCAAGACATTTCTTTGCAGTCAGGCTTCCAGATAGTCCGATGAATCTAATCAGGTTCGATTTTACTAGACCAGATGCAAATAGATATTGTGCAGCTGCCATGGTAGCATGTCCACATATGTCAACCTGTGTACATAAAAACGAACTGGTTATGAACCCTGAACACAGGAATGCATGACCACCAGGGGTTTAAGATTTTTACCTCTGCAACAGTAGTGAACCATCTAATGTGAAAGACGGGATTACAGTCCTTGTCGTACTCGGATTCATCACAATCATCGTCATTGTGACGAAGAGCTCGAGTCAGGTAGCACGTTACCGGAGCATTAAACTCTCTGGCAACTCCTAGTAACCACTCATCGTCTTTTCTTTTATCTTCTGCTTCCAACAGACACACGGCTGCCGGATTACCTTTAAATGCTCTATCTGTGAATGCATCCACCTGCAAATTTAACATAAGCATTAAAAACACATATTTTACTTTTTAAAATACATATAGGAAACTCGTCAGCACCAAATTCTTTATCGATTAAAAAAAAATTATATATGTATATACAGATAGGAAAGAAAAATGTTGCAAAATTAATTAGTTATACGTACGTACCACAGAGTATTTAATAGGTCTCTTCGGTACTATTTTCATTTTCGAGTCTGAACAATGTATGTGGATAGAGCTGTATCAAGGCCTTTTATAGTTGAACCATAGAAGAACTCCCAATGATCTGAATGAATGAATAGATCTCGAATCAGTGATCATGTACGTGGATTAGTTAGTCTTCACGTTGAAAAAAAGAAATATTGATAAAGCCAGCTGAATATACTAGTTTCTAGTTGGAGAAAAGTTTAAGGACACTCTTGCATTGCAATTCACGAGGGTTCTATATAAAATTGGAAGACCAGAATGGAAAGGTCGTGCAATTCACACTGACACCGCATACTATGACAAAATTTAGTTATGTATAGCAGTGCTGTATCATTATTGATGTAATAATGTACCGACAACACAATCTTATAGGAGTATTATGTAAATCAAATGAGATTTGTGTAGTGGAAAATGAGAAAATGAAGATCTCTATGCATAGGGAAGGGAATTCAGCACCAGCTAATGAAGATTTGTTTACACACCACCACTATGTTAAGTTAGAATATTTTGAACGTCCTGTATCTTGTGAAACAGAAATTTTGTTTTTAAAGCTATCTTTTAAACCCTGCCAATGACACTGCAATCCTGTTCTCCGGGTAATTAGAATAGATGCTAGATCCTTAGTAATTACAATAACAGATTTCAGTGAACCTCAAAATAAGACAATCCTTTGTAGCTAGAGTGAACAAGTAATCTTTATTAATGACATAGGTATGGAGTTTAAACATCTGGCCAGGACGAAACAGATCATGTAAAGGCCTCCCCGACTCCTTTTTAACTAATGCTGAAATCTGATCACTGGAGAAACTTGTCAAACCAGTCGCTTGCTTCTTTCACCATTGCTACCGTCAAGTCATGCCCAATTCCAGGTTCCACATACACCTATATGCAAAACAAAAGACCAAGAAGAAAATATAAGCACGCTATAAACAGTTAGTGGTCCTTGGGGATGCCGGTTTCAAAAACTACGATCAAGTCTATGATGTTTTAGCTGTTGGGGTCCTTGGGGATTCAGTGTACTGCCTGATTGATATGGATATGTAAAGGAAAGGGTCGATAGACATAGGCATATAGCTATGGTATCATATATTGATCGACTACTCGGTAGAGAACAAGTTTCAGGTGTATATTAAAGAGAGTCTGAATTTTGGATGGCTCTTATAAAATGAAAGGGTTGGCATACCTTGAAATTTTGAGGACAATTAGCTGCCTCATAAGCCTCCCTTGTTCTAGCAAAAGGAACTTGTAAGCCTGCAAGAGGGCAACGCTGATCGTACTCGGCTGCGTATTTTCACATTCAAGTACATTAGTATGTGGCTGGAAAAAAACAACTAAATCCATATATGTGTGTCTGTTGTGTCGGTGGAAGTGTGAATATTATGACTAAACAAAATTCAAAGGTTTTTACTGTGAAGGATAATAGGAAGGGCAACTACACTAACTCATTGCCAATTGGTTTTGAGTTGGATGCCCATATACTTTTACATTTACCATTTACATTAAGTAGAGAACGATTTTGAGTTGGATGAACATTTACCATTTACAATGAGTAGAGGACGAGGTGCAATAGCTGGAAGTGTGTAAAGGGCATCAAACTTGGAGGCTAGACCAGGGGCAATCCTATCCCAGACCTGCTCCATTAGATAAGAGAGAAGATAAATGAACAGTCAGAGACTGATGGATAGTCGATAAAAATAAGATAAAATAAACCCTGCAAGAAATTCCTACTGACCTTTTCCACGACATCTTTATCAATTTCATTTTTGCCTAAATCAGCTCGCGCTTCTGCAACGATATGACATCAGGAAATTTTGTTAAGCTTCGTTCAGTTTAACAATGCTTATTTGAAAAGTTCACAAGAATCTACCTTCAAAGAGAGGCTTTATAGAATCAACTCGAGCTTGCCATTTGTCATTGTCAATGGCCCAACGGAAACTCTACAAACGTTGTTACACAAATAGAATTAGCAGACTGAATGTATTCTGAATGCCAAATATCAACTAGCAAACATATATTTTATGCACCTGAACACCAACTACTGGAACAACCACTGCAAACCGTGGATCTAAAGCAGCAACTAACCATGAATTCATTCCTGTAGCACGACACAAGCTTATTTAAAGATGGAATCTTAATATTATTATATAAGTAATGGTAACTAAGGATGGAATCAAACCTCCATAAGAATAACCGGTAATGCCTATCCTCGAAGGATCAATATCTTCTCTTTGCGTAAGATAATCTACGAGTTTTATGGTATCCCATATCTGCAATTTTACACTAACATTGTAATTCATGGGTCCGTTTACAAATTGGACTCGTGCAGTACATTTCAACCACTGCATTTATTAGCACTAATATTCATACCGTATCAAATAGGAAGGGCATTGTTTCACCAGTTTTCCATGCCTTTATAAGAGCCTGCATCAGAATCACCATAACGAGAGATAAATTAGGCAAGTTTAAAGCGATTGTAACTGGCCGTCACAAATGCTAAACTATTGTAAATAATGGGAGCTGGTTTATAAGTTACACGTACATCATCGTAAGTTGTTAGACTATTGGCTTGTTCACCATGGTAGCGAGCATCAATAGCAACTGCAACATAGCCTCTGGAAGCGTACGCCTGAAAGAACGAAAAAAATGGAGAAGAGATGGTATCAGCAAGTCTAAGTCAAACCACAAATAAAATGTGCTCTACTTTATAGCAACACTTAAATGCTTTGCTCAAGTGGTAATTACCTCCAGTTTTGGTCGTTCCCATTCCTTGCATCTGCGCGTAGCATGTAAGAATACAATCGCGGGTCTCCTCTCATTTTCTGTTTCCTTCAAACTCAATATTTGCACCCCTACAAGTCCATGCTCACCTGCCTATACATATGTTAACCAGTGTTGATATCTTCTAAAACTTCGTCCACTTCCAATCTTGGCA
>JAJJMA010065315.1:42017-61896 GCA_023529015.1 Papaver nudicaule
ATAGAATTAATGATAAACACTTTTAGGCATGTAGTTTATTACCGCACTTATCCTCCTAATAAACTTTTATCAACAATATCAACCAACAGATGTTTCGAAGATATATATATATCAAACAATAGGATCTGTGACAAAAGGCAAAACTCTATCCTCGTTTTGCCTATTACTTACCAATCCCAATTTGTGACTACCACTTTTGTGCTACCATTTACGACAAGTCTTAGGTGGCCGCCACATGGCTAATCTTTAGTACTTAATTAATTTTTCACAATTATTGATCTACATTTTGATTTCAACATGATAAGCCTCTCTTTTGGATCTCTCACAAATATGAGAAGAAAAAAATTATTTGATACATATCTCTAGTGATTAGAGTTTAACTTGTTTGCGAATTGAAACACTAGATTGTTCTAGCAAAAGATGTGATTACAATGAAGAAGAAGTTCGATGGTGATGTTGATGATGAGAGTTGATGTGTAAAAAGAGATGATGAGTATATAAAAATCTTTGTTTAAACAAAACAAATGATGTAGCAATGAAATTAAATGGGGATTAAGCGATACAGGTGTATCCTTCTTACTTTAGGAACTTAGTTAACCTCAAGTTAATTGAGGGAAGAACCCTATTTAGGAAAGGAATTCCAAATAGATAAGGATTCTTTTAAGAAAAGAATCCTAGACAAGGTAGTATTCCTAAATAAGGAAATACTCCTAGACAAGGAAATATTCCTAGATAAGGAAATATATTCCTTAGAGGTTTGGGAAACCAAACCACTATAAATAGCTAGGCAAGGCATTCAATAGAGGCATGAAATCCTGGAAGACATCCTAGCAGAGGTGTAAGGTTTCATCCCACCTATTTGGGTGGTAGTGAGTTGGTTCAAGGTATCTCTTTGATGGGGGGTTCTATGGAGCAATTAGAATGAACTACGTTTGGTTTGATTCCTTGTAAAAGGGTACGTAGGCAGCTGAGGGTGCAACCGAAGGGACTCAGATTTCTCGTTTGAGAATCTAGTCAAGACCATAGGCATCTAGTAAATCTAGAGAAGAAGTTTGTGAGGTAACCATCGTGTTGCAAAAGCAAGCTTAGTGAAATTGTGAGCGTGAAAGAGAAAATTGTAATATTGGTCTTTTTCTTTCACTTGTTGGCGTGCCTTTCCCACCCATAAGACTTACTTGCAAAGTTGTAATGATCTAGCAAAAAAAAATATATGTAGTTCGTACGAATAATAGTACAGTATAAAAACATCTTTATTAAATTTAGTTGGGATCACTTAGTCAAGTAATCCCGCATAAATAGGACTGAAAAGGAAAGGTGCATGATGAACTAGTACTGTACGCCGCACCTTGTTATGAAGAATAATTCATCAATCATTAGCACCTTTGAAACTAATCAATTTGATTCTCTTTTAAGCTTTTTGATTAATCTCCCAATTGCTAAGCTTTTTCAATTATCTGTATTTGATTAACTTTATCGAATTGATCAAGTGTTGTCGCTAAAAGAATTGCATTAGCGAGCAATCGGAGTGCCATTTATTTTATTTTACAAAGAGCAACAATATCTCTATTTTGTGCCCCAAATCGAAGATTTAGATTAGAGTTTTGTGAAAAAAGCCCCATAATAGATTTGAACCGTTAACTAACGCCTTACCATGGCGTTACTCTATTTTTTTTTTATTTTTTTTTTTTGTACATGCTCTATCATTGAGTTAAAAGGGCTTATTTGATTCAATTTTTTAATGAACCAACAATCACTATGAGTCTACTATATTTGTCCGTTGGTGTCGTATCAAAAAAAAAAAATGTCCTTTGGTATGTGTGGAGAGGTCTACAAGCCTCAAAATGAATGTTTGCACTATCAAAAGAAAATAGATTTGCATCATGTTTGTTTTTTTTAATTGTGTCTGACTAGACTCGACTCAACTGATTCAACTGGATTTGATCCAATATGTTTGCTTTTCGAATCAGATCAGACTCTACTGATTCATATTTTTGCTATTCAATAACGTGATGATATAAGTGAAAATGACCTTTTCATTAAAATTAAACCTCAAGAGTCAAGAAGAATAAAAAAACCCAACTTCCAATCAAGCACACACTGGTAAAAAATAAATCTACATGCGTATTTTCGCTAATAAAATTAGTGCTAAATCGCGAAATAATTCACTCGTGATAACTAGAACTATCACAAATTATTATTTGTGAAAACTAAAATTATTACCTAATTATTATTTGTACACATTTATGTTGGAATTATTTTGTTAAAAAAAAAGTCATTTTGGTTTGTTAAACTCTAACTACTCAAACTTTGTTGTTTTAGTCAGGGAGAGTTCAAACCCTTTGGGACATACGACATGGAGGACAATTCAAGCATTTTGAATCTTATAGTTGAAGAGATTTACTTCGACTTTTGTTAAAAAACTAAGATCTGATCAAACAACAGTTGATAGAAGAAGACCTCCGAGAGGCCCAATTTCAGAAGATCTCAGCTTCAAATGATTAGCTATCAACTTATTGTTTTTGCAATGTATTAGCAAAACAAGAGCTATCAACTAATGTACAACTAATATATGGGCAATTTCTTACTTATGAATGAAATTATGTTATCACTTTCAATTACACACTAACAATATTTCTCCTACAAAAATTGGTTCTAATTATCTCCCACTGTTTCTCTCATAATACATAAATCTTTTAAGGTTAGAAGAGTTAAAAATCAAATCTCTATCTAGGTTCGGCTTAAGAACCCACTTACAGGTTAAGCTGAACATATATATTTGCCTTATAAGTATAACCCCAAATAAGTCGATTTTCTCTCTGTCTATTAACCATTTCTTAAAACCAAAATTTGGCTTATAATCAATTTCGTCGAACGAGCCGAACCTGATCAAATAAAGGTTTGTCTTACAACTATAAGCCAAAAAAAAAGCCGAATACTACTACTTGTATCAACCATTTAACATAATACAAGTTCGGCTTATAACTCCTCTTGTCAAATGAGCCAAACCCTGAACCACAAAGGTTCAACTCTTATGTTATGAGCCGAATACAAACACCATTATTGAATTTACTCTAGGTTCGGCTCACTATGTACAAGTCGAACTGCTCTTCATTTCCTAGGTTCGGCTATGTGTTTTGAGCAGAACATATCCATGTAACAGTCGCATTCGAGTTAAAATTCACACCTTTAGATTGATAGAACCTATAAAAATGAGATTAAACATGGTTTTGAAGTTCATCCTAGGTTTGCTAGATGAAGAATTACTCTTATGGTGTGTTTGTTTGGAGGGAATGGAATCAATCTCCCAGGAATACAATTTCATTCCCATGTTTGATAACTAGGGATTTAGGACGGTTAGGAATAGGATTCCCAAAAAGTAAGGGAATTGAAAACCCATGGAGAGGGGTGGGTTTAGGATTCCTCCTCTTTTGGGAATAGGATTCCTGGGTATAAAATTCCCTTCCTGCCAACCAAACACGCCATTATTGTAATCATCAAACCGATTTAGACACTCAAATCACAAAATCCTTTTTTTTTCTCTCTCTCTTCTTTTTCATCTTCTTTCAAAAACAAATCAAACCCCTAATAATTATGATTTTCCTTTATAAGTTAATCTTAATACAAATCATTAACATTAAGTCTAGTCTACATCTCTAATCATTATCACTGACACTAGTCCATAAACTTAGCACTAATCTTTTTAGGGCAATGTGGCAATTCAAAACATATAATTACTAGGAAGCTGCTAATAGTGATTCCGAATTACCCTATTTTGTCCTATTTAGAAGGGATGCAACATTCGTAAAAGGCCCAATTTATTTCAGGAGGGAATGCAACATTTGGAGATGGCCCAAATCAGCATTAATATTTTAAGTTTAGGTGTGAACTGTGACTACCTCGTATCAATAGACAAAGCCAGCACGTCACCCATTTTCATAAGCCACATCCGCATATGAAGCGAGTAGATGTGGCAGATAAGAAGCATCAAATGCCATTACCAATTTACCAGGTGGTTTTACAGTTTACTGTAACTTCTAGAGACCGTGTGCCTGCCGGCCAAGTTGGCTGCCACTTGGGTGAAAAAAATCCAAAAGTATTTGATGACCAAGCCACAAGTGGTCATAGGAACTTTCCTTTTCTCAAGATGTCACCCCCATAAATCCCACCTCAATAAACGTAAAATCTCTCATGAGTTTCTCAAATCTTTTAACCAGCCCTATAAGAGTGAGTTTATAAGAGCCCTTGAAAGGAGTGTTTTTTCCCAACCTGCAAGCTTTGTAACAAATTTCTCCACCACCTTGTCCCATTTAGCAATACCTCCACTTTTGTCACCCAATGGTAAACCCAAATAAGAAGTTGGAAGAGAACCAACAGTGCAACCAAGAAGAGCTGAAAATTGAGTCAAATCACCTTCGAAACCAACTCCATATATACAACTTCTAGCGAAGTTAATCTTCAAACCAGTTAAAAGCTCAAAAGAGAGCAAAATGAGTCTGAGTTGCTGAACTTGATTGGCATCTGCATCTAAAAATGAGGGTGTCATCTGCAAATTGAAGATGACTAATAAGTTTGCCATCTTCCTTGACTTGAAAACCAGAAATAAGACCTTGTTCTTAATTAAGCTTGGGTTATCATATAGTTTAGTGTTTCACCTACAAGAAGAAAAAGAAAAGGTGATAAAGGGTCACCTTGCCTAATCCCTTTGTTACTTGTGAAAAAGCCTGTTGCGGAGCCATTAATAAGAATAGAAAACTTGACAAACTCCATGCAACACCTCATCCATTTTCTCCATCTTTCACCAAAACCCATTCTTAGAAACATCTCCTCCACAAAGTCCCAACTAACACGGTCAAAAGCTTTCTCAAAATCCACCTTCACTAGCAAACCAGGATTGCCGCTTCTGAATCTTGAGTCAATAAGCTCATTTGCCACTAACACCCCATCTAGAATTTGCCTCTTTTTGATAAAAGTTGTTTGATGTTGAGATATAATTGAAGGCAACACCATCTTGAATCTTTCTGTCAACACTTATGAAACTATTTTATACACTCCTTGCACCAGGCTTATGGGTCTTAGATCTTTTATTTCTTCAATAGTGTCTCTCTTAGGGATAAGAGCAATGAAAGTATTCTTGAGCCTCCAATCTAAGAAGTTTTTTTGCTGCAACTCTTTCGAAATATTCATCAAATCATCCTTAATAACTTCCCAAGATGTTACATAGAAACTGATATGAAAACCGTCTTGCCCTGGAGCCTTTTTTTGACCAAGAGCTTTAATTACCGTAAGACATTCCACCTCTCCAACCTCCATCTCCATCTCCAACCAATTTCTTTGTTGTTCAGAAAATTTGCTAAATTGCATGTTTTCCATGGTAAACATTCTAGCAGGTTGATGATGAAAAATATTCTGAAAAAAAAAAAACAATACCTTCCTTTATCTCTTTCTCATCAGTAGTTATGACTCCCTCCACCTTTACAACTTCTTCTTAGCTTGTCTTTTGCAATTCTATGAAAGTATTTGGTGTTGTGCTCAAAATCTTTGATATGATTTGCTCTTGCTCTGCTTCTCCATTTCTCAGCCTTAAGAATTATGAGTTTACAGTGTTCTTGTCTGGCTTTTAGTCTCTCCTCCCATTGTTCTTCTGTTAGCCCATTGTTTAAGTCCTCCTCCAAGTCTAGGTCTGTAAAAATCTTCTCAAGTTCATCAATTCTTCTATCAAGATCTCCAAATTCCGCCTTGCTCCATTTCTTTAGCTCCACTTTGAGATATTTGAGTTTCTTGCAAAAAATGAATCCTGCATTGTCTGCATCGCCTGAAACAAAACAAGAATCCCAAATGTTTTTGACAACATTAATAAAATCAGGATGAGCATACCAGTATACATCACTACGAAAAGGACCAGGTCCATTCTTCACACCATTGCATATAAGAGCTAAGGGGCTATGATCAGAACATGGTCTTGGAAGTGCTTGTTGTATTACTCTTGGATATTGAATCTCCCACTCCGCTGAATTTAATATGCGGTCAATTCTACTCCTTATGGTTTGAACTTGATTGTTTGTCCAAGTGTAGGTGGCACCCATTAATGGCAAATCAACAAGCTCATGAGTAGAAATAAACCTGTTGAATCTCCTCATATCGCTTGTTATTTCTCCTTCAGTTATTTCTCCTTCAGTTGTTCGCTTGTTGATTAACTTACAATACAAAGATGGTTGGTCAAACATAATCGAATGATGCTCCAATGAGGAGCTTAGTTTACTAAAAACACTATGATTTGTATGATAAATACTCAATTTTTTCAAGTTACAGAGAAAAAATTGTCAAGATTTTGTCTTAAAATCATGATGATTGTTCTTTATAGTTGAAAAGTCATCATGGTTTTGATGATCGACCTTGACGATTTTTCATACTTTTTTTCCCAGAGATTTCATGATTTAGACAAAGACAAATCAAGAAAAAAAAACCCCAGAATCGTCAAGGTTTTCAAGGTTTCCTTTACGATTTTTTGTCACGGTTTTCGCAACGCATATATACGTTGCAAAAAAACTGGCGACAGTTTCAGGCAACAAATTTTGCAACACTTATAAACTCTCCAAAAACGAATGTGACCAACAGATTTAGCAAAGCCGTCAAGGAAAATTCCTAAAACCTTGACGATTTTGGGTTTTTTTTTTCTTGATTTTTCCGCCTTTGAAGTTGCAACCTTCTAATCTTTCAGGAGCTAATAGGGGAAAGATTATGGTGGATTATGTGGTGAATGAAGAAGCCAACAACAACATTAATTCTTCTTTTGTGAATGAAATTAAGGGGGGAAATGGTTCAACCCCTAACCCTAAAAATTAGAGATACATTTTTCCAGCTCCGCAGTGGTTCTTTAAAACTTGTTGATGCGGATAATTCAAGTCTGGCAGCTCAAAATGCTAGGATTTCATCAGGGGTGCAAAATAAGGGCGAGCAATTAACTGCAGAGAAGGTTGTTGGTGTTCTGAAACCAACATACAAAGATCAACATAGTCAGGGTTTGTTGGTAATGGAACTACTGAAGTCTGAGGAGGACTCGGCTCTCCGAGGCTGTATTACATAACAAAGACCATGCAACAATATCGTCAAGGTAGCGATCAATAACCTGCCGACTTTTTATCAAATCAAAAAATCGTCTTAGTTTTCATATCTAAACTGTGACGACTCGAAGTTAAGCCCTTTTGCTTTCTAAGTGTAAAATCGTCACAAGCCTATATATAACCTACTAAACCATACATATATGGTAGGGAATACTATAACTAAGTCTTCATGATAAGTTCATTGACCATGACGAGTTGCCCAATTTTTTACCCAGAACATGAACAATCGTCATGGTTACGAGACACTCGCTCGACGATTTTTTCTCTGTAAATTTACAAATTTAATCTTTATCATACAAATCATAGTGTTTTTAGTGAACTAACCTCCTCATTGGAGACGCATCAATGGATGACTGCTGGGGTTGTTGTTATGGTTCTTCAAGCTCTGGTTGTTCCACAACACTTGATCTTGATGAAACTCTTCCTCTTCTCACATACACCAATATAGCATTATTCGATTGTGTTTGACCAACCATCTTTGTAACGTAAGTTACTCAACAATATAAGCTTCAAAATCCGAATTTTGAAGGTGTTAAATTTTTTACAAAAAAGAATTTCATAGAGTAAGAAATGAAGTAGAGAGAAGAAGAGTGTTTGTTGTTAATGATATAGAGAAGGGGGGGTTTTGTTTGGGTGTTTTTAGATTAGTTTTGTAGTAAATTATGAGTAAAATTAGTGTAGGAACCTTTTAGTATCTTCATAAATTTAATCATCCCTTATAAACTGAGATGGGATAGGGTTCCCAGAACTCGCCCCCTAGTGAAGCAGCTCGCCCCCAACTCAGCCCGGCTTTCTGTTGATTCTGATTCTGATTAATGAAAAAACCTGGTTTTTTTTGGGACTGCGATGTTTAAATGGGGACTGTGGTTTTTGCCTTTTTTCTGTGACGACTTAGTGAAAGTCGTCATAGTTTTTGCTTTTTACTGTGACGACTTTATGAGGACCACAGCCCCCATTTAATCACCACAGTCCCAAAAAAATCAGGTAAAAAAATCGATCGTCAAAAAAGAAATTTTTGTCCCGGGCTTGGATGTAGTTTGAAGTTGAATCCACTTAACATATAGTCATCATATACTACCTCGTTTCAGTAGACAAAGCCAGCATTTCACCCATGGTTTTCATGAACCACCTGGTTTTACTGTCCTAGAGACCATGTGCCGGCCGGCCAAGTTGGCACTTGGCTGCCACTAGTGGTAAAAAAGAACCCAAAAAGTATTTGATGACCAAGCCACAGGTTGGTCGTAGGAACTTTCCTTTTCTCGAGCTGTCAACCAAAAAACCACCCCCTTAAAACCCCCCTCCATCCCTTCCCCATTTTCACCAATCGTGATAGGCGGCACGCACATTGGGTGCTCGCGCCGGATGCACGCCAATTGGGGCGGGTAAATGACGGCCCCAAGCTAGCAGGGGGGGGCCCAATTAGTAAAGGTATGCCCCATTAACACTTTTACGGGTACTTCGCCGGATGCACGCGTAAAGCGCGATTTTAAAGCGTGTTTCCTAGCTTTTTTGCATTTTCACACACAAACATTTTCACTCTGCTCTCAACAAACAAAACAATTTCCAAAATCACAATCTCAGAATTTTTCACAACAACGAACTAATAATGTGTGGTGGTGCAATCATATCCGACTTCATTCCTCGTAGTCTCGATGGCCGACGTATCTCTGCTTCTGATTTATGGCCAAGCTCATTCTTCACCAACAGTTCCTATAATGATCATTCAAGCTTCATCAGGCCTCCTCAAAAACCTACACAGAAGAAGATCAATCATCCACGTTCAGGTAAATCCTTTAAACCCTTAACACATTTTGTACTTCTTTGATTATATTTCTGGGTTTCTGATTTTGTGATTGTAATTACAGGGGATGATCATGGAGAAGAAATGGAGGAGAAAGGAAGTAAACGAACGAGGAAGAATCTGTACAGAGGAATAAGGCAGAGGCCATGGGGGAAATGGGCAGCTGAAATCCGTGATCCAAGAAAAGGGGTTCGGGTTTGGTTAGGTACTTTCAATACAGCTGAGGATGCAGCCCGAGCTTATGACAAAGAAGCCAGGAAAATCAGAGGAATAAAAGCTAAAGTTAACTTCCCTAATGATGATGAATATAACAACACCCAGATTCTCAAATATCAAGATGATTCGCATGCTCATTTTGATTTCGGGTTTGCTGGGATTGATCAAATGAGTAGTAGTACTAATGTTTGTAATGCTCAAGAGGAATTGGAAGTGGGAAAAGAAGAAAGCTTGGTAGAAACAGAGAAGGAACATGATGAGAGTGAAGAAGTAAAGAAACTGTCTGAGGAATTAATGGCGTATGAATCGTACATGAAATTCTATCAAATTCCTTATCTTGATGGTAATAGTTTTGAGCAACAGCCTATTGTTTCAAATGCTGTTCAAGAGAGTCTAGTTGATGGTTCTTTACAGCTATGGAGTTTTGATGATGATGATGATGTACTACTCAAGGCATGAATTCCAAAATTCTACTCTCCAACCAACTGAGAAAAGATCTTCTTCAGTTCCATTCAAGTTAATTTTTGATTTTAACTTTAATTTTTTATTTTGATGTTTATTTTTTTTTAATGTAAATTTTGTTTATTTATTTATGCTTTTTGATTCAAGCAACTAATGCTCTGTTTTTCGATTTCTGTAAGTTTTCAATCCAATTGTTGATAAATAAGTAATAACAGTAGAATTCATCTTCTTCAACCCTTTCTAGCATTTCAAGTGCAACAATTTGTTATCTTTTTAGAACTTCAAAGAATAAATCAAAAACTCTGCCATGAGGAGTATGATGAGAAGGAGAAACAAAAAGCTTCTAGGGGCAAAATGGTCAACATGAAAGTATGTTGTGGGACCCACAAGTGTACTGGAAGCCAGGTTCATTGTTGGAGGAAGGTATGGTTTGGTTGGTGTGTGGGGGCAGGCAAACAATGTACTGAAGCACCTGGTTTTGGAATGTGGTTTTGGAGTATACCAGGGGCAGATACTGGGGAGTACCCACAGGCCACAGTTTAGGCCACGGTTTTCAGTCGCTTTCACTGCATTTTTTCCTCCATAGTAAACAGCCTTAGAATTTGTTTTTTCAAATTCAAAATAACCTCGCGTCATCAAGGCATACCAAAAGGGTTTAAGGCAGATTTGCCTTATTCGCCCATCCAGCTTGACGCGTTAAGGGGTGGCTAAATGGGTAGGCGAAAAACCTGTTGTACCCTTTCCCAAACATGTAAAATGTCTGTACTACCCTTGAGAAATTATATTACCCTAAAACTACCGAATGAAGTAATTCATTCTTCTCCTCCCCTTCTCCTCTTCCCTTCCCCTTTTCTTCCACAACCACCATTCTCATCCTCTATCACCACCCAATTCCGCCCCTATCTTCTCTTTTACCACCATTCTCATCCCATATTCCCAATTCTATTCGGTGGCTTCTTAATTATTTGATTTCATCGTCGATTATTCGTCGTTAAGCGTCGATTCGATAATGATTCATCGTCGATATAATGGCTCCGAAAAAGAATAAAGGAAAGGAGACTGCACCCCCTCCTTCACCTAGTCCAAATACTTCTTCTTCTTCTACTCCCCCTTCAATTCGACGAGAATTTGGCGAAGAAGACGACGGACATTCAACCTCCGACGAAGAAATTCACAATTGGTTCGAAGGAGATGATAGAGAGAACGCTGTTTTGAATGAAGTGGTTCCACCAATGGTTTCAGTGAGGTAATTCTCAAGCTTTATGTATGAATTTAGCAATTAGGGTTTTCATTTTTCGCCCTGAAAAAGTAGGGTTTATGTATGAACATCCTAACTCGGTAGCTTATAGAGCTACCGAGTATGAAAATTTACAGAGTCGGTGGCTCTTTTGCTTACCGAGTGCTTATGGATTATACTCTCCTCGGCAGCTCTTTTGACTTACCGAGTATGATAAGTCATATCTGTAAAATTTTTAAGGTATAATCGGTAGCAACTTCTCCTGCCGAGTAACAATTTTTCTTACTCGGTAGTCCCTTTGGTTGCCGAGTATTTTTGTGCTGCTGAAGGGTTTAACAGCACTCGGTAACTCATTTATTTATCGAGCTACCGAGTATGCGTACTCAGCAGCTATACCAAGCTACCGAGGGTCAATTCTCCTTACTCGGTTTCTTTTTTGGTTGCCGAGTAAGTGTTTTGTGCCTTCCATTTTACACTACTCGGTAGTTACATGTACTACCGAGTGTTGCTAGACACTTGTACTTTGTTTTAGAACCTGATATCAAAGTTTTTCTTTTCTTTGTTTTGTACTTTGGTATACATTAGGGCCAAGGAAATTAGAACAAAGTGACGATTCGACAGGCCTGAACAATACAATCTAAATATCCAATCTCCGGAAAGTCTACCAGCACGAACTAAAGGGGGTCAGAAATTGACCGCTAAACACCGCAAACAAAAAGAACAGGAGGCTGCTGCTGCTAAGGCTGCTAAAAAGCTTGCTAGGGCTGCTGCTGCAGAGAGATGGAATCAAGATATGGGTGTTCCAAGTACAGGGACTTCAGGTGCTGAAGGTAACTCTATTAGAGGTGTTTCTAGTGGAGGTGGTGCAGGTAGAGGTGGAGCTAGTAGAAAACAAGCTAGGGCTGCTCCTGCACCTACAACTCAGATTGAACAAGAAGAAGAAGAACCTGCTGGTCAAGTAGAAGATAATGCTGATAAGAAAAGTAAGGACCACTTGAAATTCAAAATGATCGCAGGTCACGATGACGAAAAACCTCCTGGAACCCCTAACGATGGTGGTGAATTGCTTTTTGGTTACAAAAGCTCTTGGGCGCAATCAATCTATTGTGCTGAGGTAAGAGGTTCAACCATTTTGTTTTTTTTCTAGTTATTTGGTTACCTATTGTTGCATACCTATAGTCATGTTTATGTTGTTATCCTAGGATCATGTGGAAGCAATTCGAATTCTGAAACCTGTATCTTCGGCGGGGAAAATGAAGTTGTGGCCCAAAGAAGATCTTTGTTCCGGAGCTCTTGCGCATGTGGAGGCCTCGGGGTTGTTGCCAGCTGTTGAAAACTCCATGATAGACCATGATAGGGTCTTCATATCAGCCCTCCTCGAGCGTTTTTATGGCGAGACCGACACTATGCATATGCCATGTGGAGAAATGGCAATCACTCCAGAAGATGCACACGTTATCACTAAACTCTCGCCTGAGGGCAAGGTGGTTGCAGACGGCTACGACCCTTGTGTTGATTGGAAAGAGCTCAACCGTCTCGTTTTTGACTGCCTTGGTTGGAGCCCGGATAAGTATGAGGAGGAGTGGAAAAAGTGTGCCTCATACAGGAATAGACTGCTCGACCTTAAATCACTAAGGGATCAGTTTAGCGGAACTGCAGCGCGGGAACAAAAGGGGTTGGAGATATCTAAAGAAACTTGCAGGCATACGGCTACGGCGTACTTTCTCTATCTCATTGGGTGTGTCATCTTCCCCAACAAGACAGGTAGTAGGGTCGATGTCAACCATTTACAGTTGCTGGAGCATCTTGACAAGGTCAAGACCTACGCTTGGAGAACTGCATGCCTTGCATTCCTTCTGAAGGAGATGAGGACTGCCTCGAGGAAAAATACTGCTCAAATTGGAGGAAATGTTGCTATACTTCAGGTAATTCTATCACCATAAACCTCGATTCCCAATTTTGTATTTCGCTTGCAACTTCTAACATTTTGTGTAATATACCTAGGTTTGGGGTTACGAACATTTCCCGGAAATCAAGCGAGCAACTAAAGATGATAAATGGAAATCGACTGAAGGTTATGGGAAGAGGTGGATATTCACTAGAGGTCAAACTCAGGCGAGAAAACACATCCAAGCACAAGAATTGATTGACCTCCGGATTCAGTTCGACAACATTACGGTTGATGACATTACCTTTGATCCATGGAAGGATAATCCGGATATATCCCGTGTCCCGCTGAGATGGTTTTTTGGGGGTTTGTGGCACCCTCTTGACTATGTGATGTATAATCCAACTCGTGTAATGCGTCAACTAGGGAGGGTCCAAGGAGAACCTTGGAGTATGTTGTTTGCCGATGGGTGGAACAAAGTTGATATTGGTAGATGCGGATGGTCAGGAGATGCAATCACAGTTGAACACGACAAAGCTCCAACCATAAAAGAGCAGTGGAATGTGAGAAATCTTTTTATGGTTAATACTGGCGAATGGGTTGTGGGACAGGCTGATGTGGTGCCGGAATACATGGAATGGTACCGGTTGTTTCTCACCCCTTTGTGATTCGTCAACAGGGGAATCAGCCAATATCAACTACATTACCTCCAACAAAGGGTGGCGGCACAACTACCTGCGGGTCTCTCCTTAAGGGATTGCCCAAAGCTATGGTTGCTCCAGTGGTACGTATTCTTGTTAAATTTTCTTAAATTTTGGTTTAAATTATAAATTATGGTTCAAATGTGTTGAATTATGATTTGAATTTCATACAGAAACGAAGAATTGAGTTTGCAACTACCTCTATTATGGGACATCTCAAGCTAAAAGAGCCTTTGAGGACAAGAAAATCACAGAAACCTGTGAACTTATCTTGAATTTTGATAATGAAGCATATGATACGCAGTATGGAGAGACTAGTGAGCCATTGCAGAGGAGCAAGCGTCCGTTGGATTCAACCAGTGCTGATCAAGAAGACGATGCTGATGAAAGTGGTAGAGGTGGAGCTGCTAAACGAATCCCGAAGATAATGTGTTCTAAACGAGGTCCTGGTGGTGGCCGTGGTGGTGGTCGTGGTAATTGAAGTAAGTGGTTTGTTAAACTTACTTCAAAAGATGTTGGACTTTTAATGTGTTTGGATTGCATTTGTTTGTTTTAGACCTTTAATGTGTTCGGATTTCATGTTTTATTACTTTTGTTACACTCTATTGTCAGAATAGAAACACTACTCGGTTGCTTAATTTTAATTTCTGAAGCTACCGAGTATACATGGTTTTGCAATTGTCATTCTGTCTTTAGAAATAGGAATAATCGGCCACTTATTTAGCATTTTTAAGCTACCGAGTATTATTGTTGTTTAGAAGATACACCACTCGGTTGCCTATGGTTGCTACCGAGTACTGGTTAGAAGATACACTACTCGGTTACATTTTGTTGCTACCGAGTATGTATTGCATACCATAAAAGTTGGAATGACCCTCGGTTCTACAAGGAATATAAGTTACACTATTGGTTTAGACAAATAAAATTTCATTAACTAACAACTTAATGGATTACATTGAAATTAAATTAACAAACATTCCAGCGAATGAGGAAACTCTTTAGTTCGGCATAATGTGGTTCGTACTCGAAAACTTGACTTTTCCTTGTTTCCATACCTTCAAAGTCGCAGTATATACTTCATCCTCCGTAACATCTTTCCCAAGTTGAGCTCCGACCAAGCGACGAAAGTGCATAAAATCACGTGCATTTTGGTGTATGATCCACCATCGATCTGACAGGCCTCTTGCATCTCGCACGTATTGTTTTGATTGAAGGTCGAAGTCTTCTTCGATATAATTCCAAATGGAGTTCCAGTTAATGTCTTTGCACGATTTCGATATAAAATACTTCGATATATTGTTTTGTTTACCACGACTTTTTTGTAATTCATAATAGAACATAACGTCTTTACAAAGACGTAGATCTTCTTCCAACGTAAACAGAGCAAAACTAGCTTTCTTTACCAAGCTTATGCGGACAAGGTAGTCCGATCCCCGACATCGTCTTACAATTGCAATTATCATCCGACACACCGTGCTCCATATACCAATTAAAGTCTTTCATCATGTGATTTATGGCCCATGTCGACACTCTAGAAGTTAAACCACGAAGAAGTGGATGACCTTTGTACTTTTTAAAATATCTTTGCCTACTCCACTCCATTTTTGCCTTTATTTTGGTCAAATCACGCTTGGTGAACTCGTGAATACCATGTTGGAGCGACACAACCCCATTTTGACCTCCTTGAAGAATTCTTTTCAGTCTCCCATGTTGACCCTCCACCACACTTGTTGCCTCGTTCTTATAGTTTTTATAATCATATGTCCATGCACGGACAAACATCTCCTTTAGCGGCAACCACTGTTTTTGACAATACTCTACTGCCAACTTGTGCTTTGGGTTCTGACTCCACTCGAATATCCAAGCCTCCAGGTTCAGCTCATACTCCGCCTCGGTCATAGACCAAACAATCTTATCCCATCCTTTTTGAAATAGCAAAAATAATCGGTGACCATCCTTAAACGCCTCCTCAAACTTTTTTTCCTCTTCCTCTCGTTGTGCATCGGTGAGTTTACTAAGACGTTCCCGTTCCTCTAATTCAATGGCCGCACCTTTTGGATGCCTTTTCGGTTGAATATGCTTTCTGCAACGCGCTCTGATGTTACACTGGATGTGCCAAGTGCAAAGAATATTGTGGGAACCAGGAAATACTTCTTGGATGGCATTCATCAAGGCTTGTTCGTTGTCCGTAACGAAAACGTTTGGAATTTCACCTGGATTGTAAAGACTCTTCACCTTGTTCAACATCCAAACATAACTTGGTTCGATCTCCCTATCCATCAAACCCCAAGCCACGGTGAAACTTTGTTTGTCCGATGTGTGGCAAGCAATATTGATCAACGACATATTGTATTTATTGGTTTTGTATGTGCAGTCAATCAACAAAAATTTGTGGAAGCATCTTGCAAGTTTAATCATATCCGGATGCGCCAAAAAAATACGTTTCACTTCCCCGTTAATGGTTTGACTTCTCATTGTGTAGTTGTGTTGCTCGCATAACCAAGCCGATTGAGACATAATCAATCGACCATCCCAATCCAGCTTTCTAAACATGGCTTTCGCGGCTTTAACTGTTGGGGTCTTGCTCCCTTATCATAGTGAGGATTTGATTCCCGGTACTTGTGCCCATCATCGCCCTTACAAGATCCATTTGAGGTGGAGTCAACTTAGCATAAGGAACGTGCCCAACAAGACTTTCCGGATCATCATGGTTGTGATAACCATTCATTACTTTCATTCTCCACAATTCATCACGTCCTAGATTAAAAAGAAGCTTGAACGGACAATCGGTCTTCTTTGAATGAGTATCGTAAATCATGTCGGTCTTCTTTACATACTTATAACCCTTTGCATTATGACTCTCATCCTTCCTACCGCATTCACAAATCATTTCAAACCTATTCCACCTTGATTGTCGACCGGTAACCACTACGCACATGTTTTCTCTTGCACGAACCACAATCCAAGCCTTTGCATCTTTCTTCTCTTTCCATGTCTAGACGAGAAAGTCACAACAATTAGAAAACCAAACCAAACGGGATAAAATCATAGATAAATACAAGTGTATGAGGCATACCAAGTCAGTTAGATAGTGTGAGGAGGTATCGGGTCGCAAATATGAATCATATTCAACATCATCCTCGGGAAGGTCCCCAAAGGGTACAAGCTACAAAGAAGATTGAAAACATTAGACAACTAAATTGGAAAACTAACAACACTCGGTAGCTCGATGAAAAAGACAAACTGCCGAGTAGTACTGGAAAGAATCACTCGGTAGCTAATTAAGCCACCGAATATAGATGAGGTTTGGCCAATATTTTGTACCAAAAACCAATATGAATCGGTAACCATTTGAGCCACCGAGTATACATTCGGTAGCTTAGAAGTCTACCGAGTACACATTCGGTAGCTTAGAAGAGATTTCGAGCGACCGAATGGTTACTTTATTGTGCATGTACGGATGGTGGTTGGGATATTCGGTGGCTCCATTAATGGTCTGGATCTACCGAATATTCTAACTGCAACATTCAAAGCATGCAAACTTTGATTTTTTTCATACGTCAATCAACCATTACAAGCTAATGGGTTTCAAATTAGAGAACTACCTGATCATTTGGAGTCGAGTTCACTTCCTTTCCCTTCTTTGATTCTTGATTTTCTTCCAAACACTCTTGTTCATGGCTTTTCTCTAGAATGGTAGAGTTCCAACAATCCATGGCTTCTTTAACGTAAGAGGAATTCGTAGCATGATCATCTTCAAGAGAAGAAGATTCACCCCGCTCAATCTCACTCAAAACAACCATCTCAACAAAAAAAAAAACTTCTTCTTCTTTTTCTTCTTCTTCTTCTAACTCTCTCTCAAAATAACAAAAATAAAACAACCTAAGCTAATCGGTGGCTAAGTAGATTAATTTGTAGTTAGGTTAGCTTAATCGGTAATATTTTTGAGTTAATCGGTAGCTTAATATGTGTGGGGGTATTTTAGACACTGAGATAAGGGATAGCCTAATTACACCCGGGTGATCGAGTTTTGAAAAAATTTCGAAATCTGCCTTAAACCCTTTTGGTATGCCTTAATGACGCGAGGCAAAATAAGCCATGTTGATAAAATCTATTCTATTCTATTATATAAAGGGAAGACCACTTGCTACAGTAATAAACAGTATATGTAGCTGTAAATTTTTAAAATCCGAATTTGCCCTTGGTTTTATAATTGTATCAAAAATGGTTTGTAAATTAAGTGAGGCTAAAATGGTAAAAGCGGGGAAAAAAACATATAAGAAACCGGTTCAGGCTTCAGATTAGATGTGAGGAGGAATCGTTTTTTTTAGTGGGGACATATGAGATGGTGTAGTGAGAGCCAACAGACCCAGTTCTTGCACGTGCGTGAAACATTCTAGTAAAACATAGATTTGGCCATCTTTTCCAAGTGGTCAATGGACATAAAGTCAATATAATTTCAAACCTAAAATTATAAGTCCAAGGCTGCCATAGGGGTTATGTTATAGGGGACTCCTAATTCCAAGGGAGGTTCACAATACCCGCAGTGAGCAACAAGGCTGATTCAATAATGGCCAAAGGTGTAAAGTAAAATCAATTCTAGAGTAATTTGAATGTTGACTTATTTTAAAGAGTACCTAATAGCAAATTAAAGCAACGTATATTCTGGTGTGCAACGTTAATAGACGTTGCATGTGCAAAAAAAAAATGTTGGAAATCCGATCATATGGCGTAGTGATCTGTTTTTTTGGATCACCTTTCCACCTAGTGACCATTCAGACTACACCACCTAGTCACTTTGGAGGGTCGCTCTTGAGGTCTTTGGTGCCCTTGGTTGCTGACAGCAGCAACAACACTACACCACCTAGTCACTTTGGAGTTGTTACAAACAACGGTACATATGGGGAAAATGCACTTCTCTACGAATGTTGGAGACTATGGTCAGCACACTAGCAATCAACAAGAATGCACTGTTGCACTTTGGCAACCTATCTTCAAGGGTTGGGAGTTATTTGAAGATTGTTACTATGGGTTTTTTACATGTATCTGGAGTTATATCAGTCTCCTACTAGGAAACCCATACCCAGGGGCGAATCTAGCCTTAGACAAGGGTGTGCAATTGCACCCCTTGTTTTCTCAAATCTCTTAGTTGCACACCCTTATTTTTTCTCCCTTTATTTACTTGAATATTACCAAAAAACCAATTCATTTGTTTGTTTGCACCCCCTCTTATGAAATCCTAGATTCGCCCCTGCCCATACCCTTTCCTAATTCACTCCTAATTATATTAAGTAACCAAACTTAACAAGGAAATATACCAAGAACAGGAAACAAACCAAACTAGGAAACCCATCGGTTTTCCTAACATATACTAGTTAAAGATCTATATATATTTCTCGCCTCTTCTTGTTGCAGTAGTGCCTTTGGTCCTCTGATTAGCCCAATAGAAACAATAAAGTAGCTGCCGTGACGCAACAAGCTGTCTGTCTAAGAAGTCTAAACAATGGTTCAGTTTAATGACTATCATCGTGTTGCTAGTGACAGTGATTCTGAAACTGAAAGTCAAGTGGTTCGGCTTGATGATTCTGAAGTTGAGTCTCAAATTGAGGACCACTATTATGCTCGTGAGAAACGTGGCGATAAGGAACATTGGATTTACGATCATTACTGGGGAGCTGATGAGAACGAAGAACTAAACAGGAAAATCGATGGGCTCTATCTGTGTCTGCTTTTTCTCAAGCAAAAGGACAATAATGATGAACGCACTATTCCAGTTTCTTTCAGGGATATCGGAACCAAGAAGACGAGGTGTACTGTCAGAGAGTTTTCTTCAGAGATGGAACGAAATCTAGCTGCTGCCTTCGTTTTCGTCAAGACCAAGCGAGCCAAATGGATCGAGTCATGGGCATCATGCCATGTTGAACATGTCAGAAAACAGATTGAGATATACAATGAATATAACCTTCCGTTTTACATTCATGTCACTGGTTATGTTGGGAAATCAAGGGATGTGGGGGATCTCGCAAGAGAAAGGGCTGCAGGGTTTGCTATCATTGTGCGGGATTGTGTTGGTATACCTTTATTTGCTTATGATGGTGTACGGGAGGCTGTTGATGATGATAAACCGTCTGCCTCGTATTTAGAGATGGAAGGAATATACAAGGGTATTGAGTTATCTGAAGAATTTGACCTCAAGAACATTTTGGTGTACTGCACTCGGGAAAGAGTGGCGCACAGTCACTGTTGCAAAAACCAAGGGCATCTCGACACCTGTTTCATCAGTTACTGTGGCAAATTCCGCAACACATCAGTTCGTTATCTGGCCAGAAGGGGGGGTGGAAAAGGGTTGATCCATGCAAACCAGTTTAGTCAGTATGGAAAGTTGGTAGAGTTGCTCTATGAAGATGCAAGTGGAGTAACAAGAATGCCTTTCGCATAAAAAAAACTTTGAAT
>JAJJMA010065317.1:0-15363 GCA_023529015.1 Papaver nudicaule
GACACGTGTCACCGAGCTATCCAACACAAGGACGACACGTGTCACCGAGATTTATGTCAGTTCTGTCACCGGATGTGTCAGTCCGATCACCTGAAGGTGCCAGATTCCGGTCACCTGGAAATTCAAATAACAAAATATGCAATTTTCATTTCAAAATATGCAATTTTCATTCACAAAAAGTCTGGTTCAAAACCATTTACATTTCTCATTTGATTTCCATTTATACACAAAAAGTATACTTTATACTATAAGCAAGCAGACTACCTAAGCTGCTGCACAAAAGAGCAAGCAGACTACCTAAGCTGCTGCACAAAAGAGTATATATAAGCAAACAGACTACCTAAGCTGCTGCACAAAAGCGCAAGCAGACTACCTAAGCTGCTGCACAAAAGAGTATATATAAGCAAACAGACTACCTAAGCTGCTGCACAAAAGAGTATTATAAGCAGAAGTACCTAATTAAGCTGCTCTAGAAAAGGGGGCAGGAACTCCATGCGCGACACTGGCCAAACAACCCATTCACCTAGCAGAAGATCCCCAAGAAAATTTTTATCATCACCTTGAGGACGGTCAGGTATAGGGCAGTTTGGGTCAAAAATTTCTTCAACTCGAATCTTTCGCTCATCTTCGTAGAGTTTAAGGTTGTGGCAGAACTCTCCTTGTTTACCATAAATGACAACCCCTGTAGCCACAGTTTCTCTCTTTCGATTGAAGAGTAGAACCATTTGACTGTCACTATTTGGATCCTCAAAACAAACAATTCCTGGGATCACTGGAATTCTGTCAACTGAAGCAGTTTCATTACTGTTGCTGGTGTTGCTGTTGTTGTTGTTGTTGTTGTTGTTGTTGCCGTTGCTGTTGTTGCTGCTGTTGTTGGAGAGGTATTTATGTAGCACGGGTTGAAGGGATTGTAACACCATCTGTGATCCAAACTCAGGTTAACGGATCTGGATATTGATTTTTGAGATCGTCCAGATCTGACCATAAGTCTCACAAGCCCAAACGAAAAGTTGGTTGTATTTCGGTACCCCTTCTTTTCCAATTGGTATCAGAGCCGGTGAACACATTAAGGACGTAATTGTCTGTGTTTATCGCGGCTTGTGAGCTATGGACCAAAGCGTTAGAGCTTGTAACGTACCACCAAAGATTGATGGCACAAACTACCTATGGTGGAAGACTGCAATGACTTCATTTTTGCAAGCCCGGGACTTTAAAACTTGGGTTTATGTCAAAAAGGGATATACACCAACAACTGTTAAAGTTAATGGTGTATCTGTCCTCAAAGACATAGCGGTTTATAATGACGTGGAAACACTCGCAGCCAAGCAAAACTATGATGGGCTTAATGCTATCATTCATGCAGTTACACCTGATCTTTTCCATCACGTGGCCACATGTGAAACCTCTCACGAGGCTTGGAATAGATTAAGCAACGTGTTCGAAGGAAATTCAGCAGAAAAAGAAGCTAGAATTCAAAACCTCATGTCTAACTGGGAAAACCTTCAAATGCTTGAGGATGATACCTTTGAAGAATTTAACCACAAATTTTCTGAGATAGTGAATGCCTGTCACACCTTAGGTAAAGCTATTCCTGAAAGGGACATTATGTGTAAAATTATGAGGTCATTACCCTCAAGGTACAAGTCAAAGAAACATGCCATCCAAGAAGTTTACGGCTTAGAGATAACAAGAAGTGACCTTGTTACCAAGCTAAAAATCTTCGATCATGAGCGAAAAGATAAACCAAAATCTATCGCTTTTGAAGCCGTAAGCACTCCGTGCACCTCCTCTCCACTGAAGTTGTCTTGCGATGATGAGTGTGAAAACCTAGACAATGAAGAAGTGGACACTGAACTGTCTCTGATTACCCAACAACTGAAAGATCTTCTCAGATCTAGAAGAGACAGGCAATTCAGGAGCAGAACATCCTTACCAGCATTGAAACCTAATCCCGACCGGGATGAGCATGATCTTGCTGATGTGCAGTGTTTCAAGTGTCGAGGCTTTGGACACATGAAACACATATGCCCTAGTAAGGAATACTATAAAAGGGATAATGCTCTCTCCGCTCGATTCGATGATATGCCTGACAAGCATGAATTCAGATGAACGATCTAAACATAATGATTTGAAAAACATATTAATTCATCAGTTGATCAATAAAATCGAGAACCTTGATCAAGAAAACAATCAGTTAAAATCTGATCTTGAAAAGGTAGAGAAAACTTTTCTCCTGAAAGATCAAGAACTTGAGAAATTAAGTGATGATCTCTCCTCAACTTTATCTCTAAAGGATAGAGAAATTGATGCTCTAAAAGATGATCTCCAAAGGTTATCTGGTAGCTCGGATAAAGTAGCAGCAATGTTATTTGGTCAAAAGACCTTTGGAAACACCAATGGGTTAGGGTTCAATAGTAACACATACACCAAGAACAATACTTTCATAATGGCTGGATCCAGTCTTCCATCTAATGAAAAACACAAAGGTGTACCTGAGAAAGCTAAAACTCAGATAGAAATCCATCCAAGAATTGCCAGTACTGTGGAAAAACTGGACATGTCCAAGGAAGGTGTCGGCTCCTTAAGGGAAATAGGAAAGTTGTAAACAAGCTTCAAGCCGACATGAATAGAATAAACAAAGCCCTGAAGCAATTCAAGGAGCGTTGAAAAACGTGCAAAGTTCAAGAGGAAATGACGAGGGTAGGAAAAACTCTCAACCCGAATCAGTCTCTAGCAACCACTCTACAATCAACACCCCGTGTGAGTCTAGTGCTCACACTCCAACTGCTTAATCGCAGTTAGGGGATGCATCCTCACACTATGACTTGTATGTGTGAGGCATGCAGTTGATATCAGGAATTCGTTCCTGGTATTGTGGTTGTTCAAGTCACTAGTAGAAATACTATAAAACATATTTTCAGAAGAGTTTACTCCATGGAAATTTACAATTTTTTTAATTGAAAAGGGTAATAATTGATATCAACAGCGTATCTGAATCTGTATCAGTGAAACATACTACCTTTTTGAAAAAAGAAAAGTTCCATGGGGAAGCGGATTTTTAATTTATTTTTATTTTATTTTTTGGAGTTTGGAAGCTTTCTCAATAGTGTGTACTGTAGCGAAGGATCGAGAATGCACCTCACTGATCCATCATCTATTCTAATGTTATTCTTTTCTGTTAAATGATCCACCGTCATACCAACTATCATTCAAGATATGGTCGTACCCAGTGTAGTCGATCTCGGCCGATATGGCCGAGATCTCGCCGATATTCTCGTTCTCGGCACCTCAGCGAGACGAACCTTCCGATAACAGCGATCCGATATCTCAGCGAGAAACTCGCTTCTATCGGCCGAGATTTAGCCGAGACGAGACAGCGATTTAAGTTTTTTTTACGGGAATTTGACTTGTATAACTCTGAACTATCAATTTCTTCGTTCTTGATTCACACTTTATCTTAGCTATTTCTAAGTTGGGTTTTTCATGAACTGACTGTTACATTTTTGTATTGGGGGGGAAATCAAATGGTGGGAGACTCATCTGAAGAGGAGAAATAAGAGAAGAATTATGAAGAATAGTTAAGTCAGGATGACAAGAAGAGAAACAAAGAACCTACTACAAAGAGAAAGGATAGGGATGGTACGGTGTTGTGCTGGTTTTGTATATATGAGTTTCAACACTTGATTTCGAAGGCAACCGTGTAATATAAACATGGGTTTCTGTTTGATTCGAAGATGGCAGCAAGATGGACAAGGGCTAGGTTTTTGAAAAGTTCCTAAGAGGAAAAACAGACTTGAGTAGCACCTTGCCAATGATTTTTGGTGGTTGTCTGGTTGAGATTGAAGTGGTTTGAGAATTTGTGTATGGTAACGAGTGTTTGGTTGTTCTCATGGTCAAATTTGAAGGGAAGGAGAGCATTAAAAGGAGGCGCGAATACAACCCAAACATAGCCTCTCATAACTGTTTTTCTGCACACAAGGTGTTTGATAAAATGATACTAAAAATTATTATTACTATATACCGAGATACCCTCCGAAATTTTACCGAGAATCTCACCGAAACAATCTTGTCCCAGTGTCCTGGTCCCCGACCGAGACAAGACCGAAACCGAGATTAACTACATTGGTCGTACCAACTCCATCACCTAAAATAAATAAAAAAATAAAAAATAAAAAATAAAAATTAAGAAGATTGGTTGTTTTGCTCGTTGCCCTAACAACTTTATCCAGTTTTCTAAAGTAACCCTGTTTTTTTCTAAATTTATTAAGTAGCCCCACCGTTAGTAAAGTTATAGGGACCCACCAATATAGTCAAACCAGACTGACTTTGACACATTTAAGTGTCAAAATTACCAAGATAGCCTTGCAAACCCTTATTAGTTGAACTGTCGAACAAAAGAGAAGCGTCCTCCTCTCTTCACTTTTTCGCCAACAATGGTGGATAAATGATGAACCAGTTGAAAAAACTCAAATTTCTTTTAATTCGTGTACGAATTCTTTCTGGGTGTTTTTTCTTTTCATGTTTGATTGATTTTTTGATTGCCAATTTTCTGTTTTTGTTACTTTAGGTTTTGATTTAGGGTTTGATAATTTGATTTCGATTTGGGTTTTAATCAAATTTGGTCCGATGAGTTTCAGTGAGTTTATATTTTGGGTTTTCTTCTGAATCTATGATGTTTCTTTGTTTTCGTTTTGGGGTTCTGTTATCTAGATTTTGCAATGGTACTGATTTAGGGGAAGTTGGGGTTCGATGAGAGAAAACCTAAACAACCACTTATTGTGGCTTCAATTGAAGCAGTGTTAGAAGAAGAGGGATTAATTCATATCTGTTAATGGGTTTTTATAAAAGAACAAACCGCTATACACAAGGTTTAATTCTTGCAGATTTGAAGATTTATTGATTTTTTAGCGTTTAATATGATTGAATGGTTAATGGAGAAATGGTTCGAGTATGTGTGCTGATATTTCCTGATGTATTATTGTTTGATTTTGTGGTTGAATGATGGTGATCGATAAACGTTTCAATGTATGTTCATGTTATAAAAATGGGTTTGTTTTGGAATTGAATCCACTGCTGCAGGGAATGAGATGTATAAGGGCTTATGGGGTTAAGAGACATCGAATCTGGGAATTGCATTAATTAGAGTTCTTCAAATTAGGGAAGAACATCACTGGATTTTTTCAGATTGAAGAAACATTTTATGTCTGAACTCGGTCCTTGCCGGAGGATTCTGAGGACAAATATGTCTTTGAACACTATATTTAACTGCCATGTGTATACTTCACAACCGTTACTGTTTTTCTTAAAAAAACAGTCAAGCAAAGCCTACAAAATAAATTCTGAAAAAAACGAGGTCACATTATGAAACACATTTGAAAAGGGGCTACTTTATTAAAAATCCCTTCTTTTCTGTTAATTAATGATCCACTGTCATACCAACTATCATTCAAGATGTGGTCGTACCAACTCCATCACCTAAAATAAATAAAAAAATAAAAAATAAAAAATAAAAATTAAGAAGATTGGTTGTTTTGCTTGTTGCTTTTCGCTTGTGACAGGAGTACAGACCTTTATTAAACGTTAAAAAAAAGGAAAAAAATATTAGTAATACCAATATTTATTCACTATTTTTTTTTTTTTGAACAAACACATTATTTTTATTAGGGCTATTTAATGTTTGATACCCATAAAATGACCAAATAATAGTGTTGGTATCCAACATTTCAGATATTAAGCGTTGGTACCAGATTTGACAGAAACCGTCAACTCAATCTGTTGACCTAACCTAATTAACATTTCTCTAACAGAACGTCAAAAACTACCTTTTTATCCCTAATACCGATAACATTTACGAACGACCAATCGTATATACCGTTAAATCATAGATGTAGGGTCGAATTTAACATGTTCTTCACTTCTTCTACTTTACTCCGCCCCACCATTACTTCCACCACCACACAGCTACCATTAATTTTGTTTTTCTGCGTTATATTTCCCTACAAAACCCATTATTTAATCAACCAATTTTTCATCTTACCCTCTCTTCTCATGCCTCTCTGATCTCTAATTTCATCGTAAACCGAAAAATCAAAACCCATTTTCCAATTTTAACCTATGTTTCTAAATCGACTTTTTTCCTCTCTAAAATTGATGCGGTCATTAGTTTTAAGTACACAAGCAGTGAGCACGTGCTTTGCACGATAAAAACCGTTGTTACATTCTTTTACCGGTATGAATGTTAAAACGTTTATTTCCATTTTCATGAAATTGGCGCTATCGTAAATATTGGTTTTTGAAGTATTTTCAATTAAGTCCCTATAAACAGTATTTATTAGTCTGGCGCCCCTACTTGATCTAATGGCTCATAGAAGTGGGAAATCAGTAATCAGACGTTCCACCATTCACTGTGCGTGAACCAAATTCTTGTGCGCCAACCAAAAATTGATTAACCAATTTCAAGATTTTCTTGAGCGCCTTAAAGAGGGTGGAGATATATACTTCTGGTATTTGTTAGGTTAGGGTTTTTACTTCTTAGCATTGTTTCAAGATGAGATTTAGAAACTAGGATGGGTTTTATTTTTTTTGTGATTTACTGATATTATGAATTTGAAATTACCAATTGATCATAAACATTTATGAAATCTTCTCTTGGATAAGAAATATGATCTGGAGTGTTTAATTGTTGGTTTGGTTCTTGAAGAGATTTTTTTAGCTGTTCTTGGAGAGGAGTAAGTAAATCAGAAGAGGAAAATGGTAGGTGTTTGTGTTTGCATTCTCGTCGTTGATCAATCACTTTTGACCGCAGGATTAAATCACGTATATACAGAGAGCTCACACCGTTAATTAAAAAAAATATATATTAATCATTTTAATTATATATCTAACCGGTGTTAAGTTAACGGTTTGACTTGACGGTCTTCGTCAAATCCAGGTACCAAAGCTTAATATTTGAAATTTTGGGCATCAACGCACTATTATTTGGACATTTTCTGGGTACCCAACATTAAATAGCCCTTTTTATAATACAAGAGAAACATTGACAGGCCAACCGGCGAATCACAGGGTACAAAAGTAAACAATACAAAAAAAAGATTTCAAGATGATTAACAGATGTCCGGTGCAACTTCAAAGGCTTCCCATTTCCAAAAAATATTTATTAGTATTACTTATTACTTATTACTTTTCCAAAAAATACTTATTAGTATTACTTATTACTTTAACAATATTTAATTTAATTGTAAATATATTCTTTTCCTTTTTATTTATTAAAAATAAAGTAATTTATTCTCTCTTTATTATTTCCTACTTAGAATTAGAAATTCATTTATAATCTCTATATTTGATAAGGGTACAGTAGAAAATTCATTCGGTCTTCTTATTTTTTTGATTTAGTACTAACAAAATGGGACGAAGAGAGTATCAAAAACATTAGAAGTGTTTGTGGCTGTGCTCGAGCCTCGAAATATATCGCCAATGACTCACCAAAATATAGCTGCTGGTCGTAGAATTAGGAAGGAAAATTTTGTATGCCCCTTAACGATTTCTTGACTGCCCGCAATATTTCTCAGATTCAAAACGATTATTTCACCTTCACAATTTTGTATGCCCCTTTAATCGGCTAATTCCAACACCTTATGTCAGACCGACTAGGACATTTTATTCATTTCTTCCCCTTTTGCTACTTGTTTGCATTCCATTCTTCGGACGTTCGGCCTTGAATACTTGGGCTTGGGTACTTGCATTATTTTCTTTTTTTTTTAAAAGAGAGGTCGATTTATGTAACTAATTAAGCGAGACAGTTACAAAAGTTTAGTGTTACAGACCATATAAGCATGACAGTGTATAGAATTGAACGAACCTAATTGCGAGAAGACCACCCAACTATATCTAAAATATCTAAGCTGATAGACTTGAGCGACAAAAGATAAAATGAACTACCTAAACACCACAGTGAAGCATGGTGCGAAGACTGTGAGGCCTTCTTATTGGACAACCTACAAGAGAGGTCCAGACGTTTGATAAGAACCAAAAACCAGCAACCATGAAACTCCAAACATTGAGCCTTCCTGAAACTACCCAAAAAACGTATGTTTCTGATGAGGTGAAAACATCCAACCATGAGCAGCATCCAAGGTGGAGTATGCGACCACTCCAAAAAAAACTATCAGGGTTGGATGTGACCTCTGATAGTTCACTCCTAACACGATCATTGGTCTTGCGAGTGCTGGCTCCCAGACACTCGCATTCCTGAAGAGAGCACATCCAATGCAGTTTCTTCATCTTCATGCAATTCATCATTAGAATTCGACCTGTCAGAGGATGAGCAGAAAGGTCTCTTTGATCTTGGTTTTCGAAAACTTGGTACTCGCAATGTAGGTTCTTGTTGATGGAGAAGAGTATTGGAACTTTCACCAAGCTGACATTGTTGTTGTTCGATTTTCCTTGGTTTTGCTGGTGGAGAAAGAAGAACTACATCCGAGTATATGGTTATTCTGGAATAGGTGATAACATCCGGAGGAGCTTGTTGAGTGGGGATTTAGCTGGAGTTGATTGGTTCAGATGCAATTGAATTGGTTGTCGCAGGTGAAGGAAGGGATGGCAGCATCATGTATGTTCAATGGTTGTAATGGCTGTGTTGGAATTGCTGGTGAAGGAGGAACTGGTTCTGAAGTGAGCTAGTTTTTGAACCCTTACTTGTGACTATAGTTGACCACCACTGAAGGAGCACCATTAACCATGGATACCTGCCAAAAAATATGTGCATCTTCAAAGTTGTTTAAGATAATTCATGATGTTGCTAATGTAGTCCTTGAGGTAAAACTGAGGTAGATTTCCCAGTTGAGGATTAAAGTCCAATTGTTTCCGGCCAGGGTTGTGACCCGCCCATTGAGAAGGATATATTTGGCAAGGAATGATGAATGTCTACTTGGGCAGGCCCAAGGTTTGTTGCAGGTACCCCTTTGAGAATAGCATCTGTAATACCTTTTGCATTCATTTTCCCTTCCCTTTGCAACTTCAATCTGTACAACCTGTTCAAGTGGTTTGTAGAAGCTGAATTTAGTTGCTCTTTGGCCTTTCCAATGGCAAATCTAGTCGGACGCCCTAAAGCAGAGGAAGGAGGAACATGTACAGTCGGGTGGATTTTAACAAGCTTATTATGAACTGGTTTCCATGCATATGTTGCCATGTTTGAAGCTAATAAAGTTGGGACTGCAGGTTGTGAGCTAGTAGCTGGGGAAGGTGGAGTATCCAAGTCCATGACTTCACTATCTTGAGTAGATGAGTTAGAAGAGCTTGCAGGTTGCATTGTGATATCAACAGTTGGCTGGGAGAGAGAAAGTTGAAGAGTATCTATGCTAAACCTTCTCATGCTGCTATTAAGCTTATGAAAGGGGAAATCTGAAAAGAATGTTTTAAGCCTAGAAATATCAGCAGTACATTGGTTTTCTGAATGGTCCATAAACCCACAGTTGAAACAAGTGATAGGGAGGTTCAAGTAAACATATTGGCACCAAACATGTTTTCTACTCACTTCCATAGAGAAACCTGGCATAACTGGATTAGAAAGGGGAATTTGAATTCTTACCCGAGGGGGGTTTAATTTAGGATGAAATTCTAAACCAATACCAGTGTTACTGTGTTTGATCACCGCATTTAGGTTCTCAGCATTCCTAAGGGAATCTGAAAGACCCAAAAATTGAAGCCAAAAAGAAGCCTTCAGAAAACATATGGTAGGGTGCTTGACATAATTATCCCAATCTTCAACAAGAAAAACTAGACCACATCCAAGTTTATTGAGCAATAACTAGTCTTATGTTCCTTGTGTTGCAAAGTAACCTGAAATATACCTGTTTTTTTGTGTAGGTTGCACATGCATGATCTTCATAACTCCAGGTAGTAGTAAGAACCCTTTGCACATTCAAATTTGTGATGTTGTTGCCAGAGAACACACGTACATCTGCATGCAAAAGATCTTTATTGTGCAAAAGGTTAGACATATTTCGTGAAAGTTGTTGTATGCAAGAATCTTTGAGGGTACTGTTGGGATTTGGTTTTCTTTTTTTGTTTCTAAATCTTCTACTTTTGTATGGGTTATAAGTGGAATTCAGGGAGTTGTTGAGAACCTTCTTTTTATCACTCAGAACATGGAGAGAATGATGAGTTGAAGAAGATAAAAGAGAAGAATATTGTTGATTGGAGTGGGATTTATCTTTAATCATCAAAGTATATTCTCTCGACTGGAGTGAATAAGGAATGTGGCAGAATGATAAAACATGCGTGAGCTTTTGAGGAGAAAATAGAATAAAAAACAGAACTTCATGGAGTAGAAGCTCAACAATTGACAAGGATAGAGGCTGAACCAAAGCACAAAGCCGGTAAAAGGTTGAGATTAGATTGTACGCAAGCAGTTAGGGGCTCAAGATGGAACAGGTAGCGAAGAATCCGTTGGTTGTTTGAGGAGAAAACAACATGCAAGGTGGGAAACCGAGTGAACCAGTGTTGAAACTCGAGAATACGGACCTGCATGGCCTAGTTGAAGAACCTAAGCTAAAAACAAGAGAGAAAACTCTAGAACTAGCCATTGTTGAAGAAATTCAGAAGGGATTCCATGTTAGATAAGGTGTTGAAGTTGGAGAATCGGTGTTGGAGAGTCAGCTCAGAAAAGACAGATCCTCAAAGCTCTTTTGGTTGTTGTTTACCCTTAATTGAAATATTAAGAAGTTTCAGTTGCCAAGTTCTTTTTTTGGGCACCCGTATCAATTCATTTTTCATCGTTTTTTTAGTTTTTTTTTTAACTCTTATTTAGAAATATACCTAATAAAAAAATAAAATAAATGACAACATACAAACTAATTTGCACAAAAACTTACAATTATGTATATGAAATTGGTACTGAAATATAGATGATTATGCATTTATTGTCCACTGATCTGAAATCTCGGTTCCCCCGCTAGATTGGACCAAGTTACCAATGTCGAGAAACGGAAACCATGGCCTACCATTGGCAATGTGCCAAACTCACGGCTCCTCCTTAGATAAGCTTACAATTTGTCAACCTCTTTTGAGAGCCCACGAGTGCATTAGGCATGTATTGTTGAGAACAGTCCTGCATCGCCTGATATTCTGAATATGTGAAATATATACTCCCTCCATCCCATATTAATTGAGCTAGTTCCCTTTTTATTTTAGTCAAAAAATAGGATAAAATGAAAAGAGAACTAGCTCAACTAATATGGGATGGAGGGAGTATAAGTTTTGGGCACCCCAATTTTGTAAGCCGGTTTTCAAAGTAAATTAGATGGATGTATTTCAATAACTATCAAAGGGGAACCATTCTCGCGCTTATATAACTATTATTATCACGTGGGAACCATTCTTTGTTAAACTATTAGTTATTTCCATTGTTGGATGCCTCTCTATATATGTTATTTCCATTATTGGAATGTTAGTTAAGCTTTGTTATTTTTGCTTAATAAAATGTAAAGACTTTGTCATCTCTTCGTATGCTTTTCTCCTATATATATCGTCGTCTATTTCTAGTTAGGCTGTCAAAAAAACATAAGCTCTACTACACTAAGAAAAATATATAAATATCTTGCCTGTGAAATTATATAAGCAAGAAATTATGGTAATTCAGGATTTCAACAGCGATGAAAATGTTCCATCGCAAGCTTATGATCGAATGAAAGAGCTGAAAGCATTCGATGAAACAAAGGCCGGTGTGAAGGGCCTAGTTGATGCCTAGTTGATCCGTAATGAGAAGCCAATATCCATCCCATTACAAAATTCCAACTATAGACCTTGGAGGCCAGGAGAAAAAGTACGACAAAGAGCACCGGAAAATGGTATTGAACAAATTAGAGATGCATCTGAGAAATGGGGTTTCTTCTCAGGTATATATGCACATTTTTTTCTCTTTTTCAATTTACATGTACAGAGATATAACATTTGAATACTCCATGGTTTGCCATTATTATCTAAGGTGCCCTCAACCAGAACTTACTATGGGCACAACTGAACATTTTGATCCAACTTTCATCACCTTATTGTTAAGACCTTCAGGCGATAGTGTTGGTGCACTGCAAATATGTCATCAGAATCAATGGATGGATGTGTCTGCTCCTCCTGGCTCCTTTGTCGTCAACATCGGTGATCTCTTACAGGCAAGTAAACAATCTTAATTTTATATTTATATGATGTACATCATAGCTACCCGTCGCTGAATTTGAAAAGAATTTTTTGAATGTATTTCCACTTGTCGCAGATTCTGTCCAACGATCGTTATGTAAGTGTTGAACATAGAGTACTGGCGAACCGTGAAGGCCCTCGAATATCGGTTGGATGTTTCTTCCGTGCCCTTGGGGAATCATTGTACTGTGGTCCAATCAAGGAATTATTATCAGAAGCCAATCCTCCTAGATACAGAGATACCATTGTTGACGAGTATAATAATTATGTTGTCTCTAAAGGGATGCATGGATTTACCACATTTCAGGCTCTGAGAGTCGTATATGTATGATTTGTTTTCTCTTGTTTGCAAGTTATTCTCTCTGAGAGTTGTATTTGTATGATTTGTTTTATCTTGTTTGCAAGTTATTCTCTGTGGGTATTTGGTCTAGCTAGTTTTTTTTTTTTTTTTTTGAAAAGAAGGCCAGGTGTTGTACTATTAAGTGCAAGAGTTTGTTGTTACAACATGTTTGATAGCCTCGCCATTCTGTCATCAAACAGGATCTGTGAAAGAAATGTTGATTTCAATTTATATATGTTGGTTTTGTTTGTGTTTGGTGTTTAAGTTGGTTGCAAATGCTGAGTTTGGTTCTGACTAAATTTGTCCAAATTTACACTAGCTTGTAGCTTACGTTTATGTACAACTAAAAGTTGTCAATCATGAATGTCGTTTCTAGTAAACTGATGATACAAATGTTTCCAGATGCTTGCCAAAAAGTTAAATAAATGAACAGATGAATATCAAACTTGCTAGTGATAAAATTCACAATTTATAAAAGGGCACAAAGATTAACAGGGAATTAATACCATTTGCATGATTCAACAGTTAAGAATATTGACTATGATTTTTTAGTCTTATATGTAATGGCAGGGCTGTACCAAACAATTTTGGGGCCCTAAGCGAATTTACAAAATCATATTTGTAAATATATGAAATATAAAAACTTGCACAATAAAAGACTCTTACAGGACTTGGACCCCGATGATAGGTACAATACAGACGAGTTTTACATTTGAAATGACCATATAATCACAGATTACTAACTGTATCTACAAGTAAAAACCCCAGATAATAAAATGAGACGACAAAACTTAAGCATCAAATCAAATAATAGCAACTACTATTTAACCATTCAAGATAGGGATATTCATACCAATTGAACACTACTAAACATCATATTGTACATCGATTCTTATGAGCAAACACCCAATCTAGCTAACAAAAAACCTTCATATACATTTACTTGGTATGACTTACCTTCAACCTGGACATGGACTTTCCCAAGTTCGATTTCAGACCTTGTGCATTGTTGGTATGCAGACACATTATCTCCTTCAGGCAAACTCGTTTGGCCTTTAATTCCTGCAGCAGTCACCTGGGTTTTTTGGTGTGAAAGGAATGCTAGACTTTTCGACAAGAAACACAGCTTCAAGACAGATGCAGATTTGGGTTCAGATGCGAAAGCAATGGTGCTTGCTTGGGCTACTGCATATGGAAAGAGAGTTCATCTGAATTTTAGTGGCACTGTGTTCAATTGGGACAATGTTTTTGATTGATTTCTTTTCTTTTTGTTTTTTGCTACTGCTTGTAGCTCTTGTATATTGTTCTTAAGCTAATAAAATCTCTCTTCCAATCAATTTTTTTACTTACTATGACAGTAGAAATCGTAAACCCCCAAATGCACAACTCAAATCTTAAACAACATCAAGCATGTCAATTTCTTATAATCCAACAAAAACAATCTAAAAGAACAAAGTTATGAACTTGATGATCAACAAACAAGTTTGTGCTTTAGAAATTTTCAATTGACAGTTATAAGTTGTTAATTTATATAAAAACAATATGCAGCAGCCAAAACAACCCCCTTTTCAGTCTCACCTAAGAATGTAATTTTCTCATAGCAGACCTAGGTTTAATCACCAAAGAAGATGACCCATTTTCATGACCTGGGTGTGTTGAGATTATTACTCCCACATTATATGGGCACTCTAAGATCCTGCAGTTAATAATCCTATGGGTCACTCCACTCATTTCCAATTGGTTTTGAGTTGGACGCCCACATTCTAATAAGGCGAATACCATAAACATTCCTAAGGGTATACCTATGAAATACTTAGGTATACCTTTGGGAAGTAAGTCTAAGTCAGCTGGAGTGTGGGATGTGATTTTGCAGAGGTTTCAAAAGAAGCTAAGTACTTGGCAGAGAAGATATCTTTCTAAGGGTGGAAGGCTAATGTTGATAAAACATGAACTGTGCAGTTTGCCTGTCTACTACTTATCCTTGTTTCAGATTCCAAATTTAGTGGAAAAGCAGATGGACAAAATTATGAGGCAATTCTTATGGGGCTATACAAATCAGAAGATAAAGAGAAGTTGGGTAAGATGGAGTAGAGTGTGTTTACCAAAAGAAAGTGGAGGGGTTGGTATTAGGAAGCTAAAATTGATGAATAAATCTTTACATGCAAAGTGGATTTGGAGGTATGGAGATGAAGAGAAGCCACTCCGGAGGAGAGTTATTAATGAGAAATTTGGAGGCAATCCAAAATCTTATTTTCCTCTTTCAAGCAATATGGCAGTCAAAACAAGTCTGTGGGCTGGCATTTTAAAAACTAACGAAGATCTGGAGAAGAATTCTAGAGTTCAGCTGAATGGAGGAGACATAGTTCTATTCTGTAAAGACAAATGGTTAAATGGGGAATCACCAATGCATTCATTTCCATCTTTGTTTAGATTAAGTGAGAAAAAAGATTCAACTATGCAGGAGATGCAGGTAAAAGGTTCAATGGGTAGTTGAGATTTTGGTTTTAGAAGAAGACTCAAGGATGCAGAGATTGTGGAGGTGGCACATATGTTGAATTCACTACCTATACTGACTGGTGATAGGGGAGATGATCAGAGAATATGGACTGCTGGGAGTAAAGGCTTCTCTGTGAAGGAATGCTATAAAGTACAAGAAGAAGAAGGCATTATCATGTTTCCGTATAAAAGTGTGTGGAATCCTAGAATACCACAGAAGGTAATATTCTTCGTCTGGACTTTCTGTTATGGTGCAGCCCCTACGATGGATTCTTACAGGAACACAATAAATGTAGGGAGTAAAAACCCCTCGGACCACGTGTCTCGCATCCAGGAAG
>JAJJMA010065328.1:0-19157 GCA_023529015.1 Papaver nudicaule
AGGGGATGCAGCCTCGCAAGAAGAAACGTAGTGTGTCTAAAAAGAACCAATCTGTCCAGAGAGGCTCTCCAACCTATTCCCCGGTTTAGGTTGTTGTTGTAGACGAAGATGACGAGGGTGATGCCGATGGTGTTGGTCCTTCATCTGAAGGGGTTTAGCTCTTGATGACGTCGGCCTTGGAATAGACGAGGTCGACCATTCGCGGGCCGGTCTTCCTTTCGTGCCAGAGATGGTCTCCCTTTCCGAGGAGCAGAGGTCCGTCGGTGGTTTTCTTGTGCCAACTCTTTATGCAGATCTTTATGAGAAGATTTGGAAAAGGTACGGCCATGTCGCCACTAAACAGCTGATGAAGGATACTCCTGTCATGGTGACCATGGTCTCCTTACTCCTCCATGTGATAAAAGAAATGGGAGAGGAAAAGCTGCACGACGTAACTTCCGGGATGATCCAGAGGTGGGAGAGTCGCATTGTCGTCTTGGAGGCGATGATGTGCAACGTGAGTTGGCTTCGTCACCGTCTTGAGATCGTGAAAGTGGATCGTGCTGGAATGATTTCTAACATCTTTCCCTGTTCGAGGGCTCTTCTTCGTGCCGAACAGGACTTGGAAGGATTATCTGACAAGGCTGGCCGAATGTTAAAAGTCATTCGGGCCAAGGAACAAGCTCTGGTCGAAGAGTCTAACAAGGTCAATGAGGTGATTGAGAGTCTGAGGAAGAAGAATGATATTTTTCGCCAGAGGGTGGAGATGCTTTATAAGCGAGACTATTCCTTGTTGGATGGTTTGTTTTGAAAGTCTGGTTTTTAGAGTTTTGACAAGGGGAAAGGCTTTTAGATTTGAAAGAGTGTTCTTGTTCAGAGCTCTGATGTTTATGGACAAATGTACTGAGACTCTTTTTTTTTTTAAATAAAGAAATAGTTGAGCGTTTTATCTGAAAGAATGAATTTTCTCTTTCCTGACCTAAGTCCCCATGTGTTTCGCGTCTCTGAGTTTGCTGTGATAATCATCCTTCGCATGCGATCTCTCGACTTCTTTTGTTGTGAGGTCGCGCCTGAGTAGCTCTTTGGCTGAATAAGGTCACGCTCTGTCTCCTTTCGTCGCCGCCGTAATGGAAGGCTTTGCTAAGTCTTGGCGGGGTACAATGTTGATCATGTGCCTATCCACGTGACCTTGTAGGGATTGCCTCTTCTCTGTCCGTGGGAGATTGGGCTTGCGGCTTCGTCCTTGCTTCCTTTTTGTTGTGGCGCCATGAGTTGGGGCGCTATGTCCATGGCGCCATTTTTTTTTTTTTTTTTTGGACGCCACAGATTGTGGCGCCATGGCTTCTCAGCTTTCTTTGTTGGCCCTCTTCCAGTGTCCTCTCTTTCAGGCGTAGTACGCCTTCAACCACTTGTCATTGATGACAGTCCCCTCTGCTTTTCCGTCCACGGTGACTATCTTGTAGTATCCATTCGCGGATGCCTTCGAGATAATATAGGGACCTTCCCAACTTGGAGCGAATTTTGGTGTTGTGGCGTCTCGTTGGATGTATTTTGCCGTCTTCAGGACCAAGTCTCCCACTTGAAAGGTTCTTGTTGTAAGATCGAGAGAGTCTTTTCCGATACATTTCTATGTGTCTTTCTGCTTTGGTCTGCCTTGAGTCCAGGGAGTCTAGCTCTGCTATCCTTGAATCAGCTACATTAGCTTCATTCCAATGGATACCGCTTGCTGCTGCGACACGGGCGAATGGTATCTTGATCTCTGCTGGTAGTATGGCGTCAGCGCCATAGACTAGCGAGTAAGGCGACGTCCCGGTGGAGCTTCGTGGAGAGATCCTGTAGGCCCATAACGCCATGGGTAACTGTTCGTGCCATGATCTCGGGTTGTCGTGTACAGTTCTGCTAATGATCCGAATCAACGTCTTGTTGGTAGTCTCTGCCTGTCCGTTCCCTTGGGGGTAGTAAGGTGTGGAGGATGTGTTGGATCTCGTACCTTTGGAGTAAGCTCGCCACATCTTTGTTAGCAAACGGTATCCCGTTGTCTGTGATAATGTGCTTAGGGATCCCGAACCTGCAGATGATGTGCTCCTTGATGAATGCCGCGATTGTGACACCGGTTGTTCTCTTCAAAGGTATCGCTTTTACCCATTTGCTGAAGTACTCTGTTGCGGTGATAATATACTCTTGGTTCTTCGAGGAAGGCGGGTTGATCTTCCCAATGAGGTCGAGTCCCCAGCTGTAAAACGGCCAGGGGCCACTGATTGATCGCAGTGGCAGGCATGGGGTATGGATGAGGTTCCCGTGAGTTTGGCACTTGTGGCATTTTTGTACGAACGATGCCGCATCATCTTCCATGGTCGGCCGATAATACTTCTCATGGATTTGTAGGAACAACTTCCTATTTCCTTGGTGTTCAGCTTCGTGCATCTCTTTCAGAACCGTGGGGATCTCCTCGTCTGACAAGCAGCGAAGTAAACCTCCCCCATAGCTTTTACGATATAATACTCCTTCGTGGTAGAGGAACCTTCTGGATCTTTTAATCAGACGGCTAGCTATGTGTTGGTCTTCCGGTAAGACCTTCTCGTTGAGGTACTTGATGAAAGGTTCTCTCCAATCTTTAGAAGGCTGGCACACTAAGGCCTCGGGTCGATGAGGGGGAGTCTGGCAGTTGGAGCACGTCTCTTGTAGGGCCCGGGATTGTGCCTCCATTGTCGGCCAATAGTAGCCAAGTCTCTGGAGTCGTCGATACAGGGTTATGAAGAGAGTTTGCCCGCAAATCTCATCATGGACACGTTCGAGTTGTTGTTGTGCTTCAATCCCTCCAAAACATCGTGATAGTGACCCATCTGGGTTTCTATGATACAACACCCCATGGAAAATAAAGAACTGTTTTAACTCTTTTACCCCGAGTTTCCGTGCGGTAGTATAGTTACCTAGATCTTCGATAATGGGTGTTCGCCAGTCGTTGTCTGGTATGAGTTTGCCTTCCGTCAGCCAAGTTAAGGTGGCGGTCTGTCTCTGTACTGTCACAATCTCCTCTTCTCCCTTGAACTGGAGTTTAGATGCCAGGGTCGCTAAGCAATCAGCGTGTCTGTTGTTAGTGCGCCCGGTATGCGTTATGATGGCGTCAACGAAGTGGTTCAGCAACTTTTGTGCCTCTGCCCTGTGAGGAGCGAGGGTGATTTCTTTGAGAGAGTATACTCCGTTCATCTGGTTCACCAGCAGCTTGGAGTCGCCCCTAATCTCGAGATGAGTAGCTCCTGCTTGCTTGGCTAACGATAGCCCAAGGAGGAAGGCTTCGTATTTCGCCGAGTTGTTGGTGCATTTAAAATCCAATTTGAACGAGTGGGAGAATACTTCACCCGTTGGGGATACCAAGACGACGCCCGCTCCTCCAGTATTGTCGCTCGGGGTAGCGGATCCATCGAAGTATAACAACCATGTGTTTGTTTTTACTAACGTTACCTCGGGGAACTCCCCTGGTACCTCTTCGTGTATAGCCGTTGAGTCTTCTCCCGGGAATGCGGCAAGGAGGTCGAATACTTCTTGCCCTTTGATGGCCTTCGGAGACACACAAGCTATGTCGAACTCGGATATCTGTAGTAGCCACTTTGCTGGTCTCCCAATCAAAGCGGGCTTCGAGAGGAGATATTTGATAGGATCCGCCTTCGCCATTAGGACTACTTGGTTGGAAAGGAGATAGTGTCGAAGTTTCTATACTGCAAAAACCAGAGACAAGCATGCTTTCTCAGCTTTGGGATATCGAAGCTCCGCATCCTTTAGGGTACGGCTGATGTAGTAGACCGGGCATTCCACCCCTCTTTCATCTTCCTGTGCCAACAACGCTCCGATTGCGACGTCACTCGACGCGGTGTAGAGGAGTAGTGGTCTTTCTCGTGCGGGAGACTTCATGACCGCCGGTGATAGGAGTAATTGTTGTATCTTGCGGAACGCTTTTTGTTGGACAGATGTCCACGCGAATGTAGCATCTTTCTTTAGCAAGGGGGTGAACGAAGCCACGAATTGGGTGAGTCCCGGGATGAAGCGTCGAATATAGGAGACTTTCCCCATGAAACTTTTTAGTTCTCTCACCGTCCGAGGCGGTGGCATGGTAGTATGGGTCTTGGACGGGTCGACCTCAATCCCTTTTTTTGTTACTTGGAACCCGAGGAACTTTCCTGAAGAAACTCCAAAAGCGCACTTCAAAGGGTTCATCTTCAGTTTGTACTCCCGACATCTCTCGAATACGCGTCGTAAGATCTCTATGTGTGATGCCCTGGTCTTGGATTTCACGACCACATCATCTACGTAGTCCTCGACTTCCTTGTGCATCATGTCATGGAAGATGGCTGTCATCGCTCGCTGGTAGGTAGCTCCCGCGTTCTTTAGACCGAAGGGCATAACCGTGTAGTAGAAGTTCCCAAGGGGCGCCCGGAATGCCGTTCTCGGGGCGTTATGCTCATACATCTTTCTTTGATTATACCGCTGTATCCGTCCATGAAGGAGAACATGGCGTGTCCACTGGTGGCATCCACAAGCATGTCAATATTCGGGAGCGGGAAGTCATCTTTTGGGCAACACTTATTCAGGTCCCTGAAGTCGACACAACAACGTATTTGGCCGTTCTTTTTCTTAACGGGTACCACGTTTGCCAGCCAAGTGGTGTGTTGGATTGATTTGATGAACCCCGCTGTTAGCAGCTTCTGTATCTCGGCTTTTATCTATTCTTCCACGTCGTGTCTGAAATTCCTTGGTTGTTGCTTCACTGGTCTAGAACCTGGAATTATGGACAAGTGGTGCGTTACCAGTTTTTCATCGAGTCCTGCCATCTCCTCGTACGTCCAGGCAAACGTGTCCTGGTATTCCTTTAGTAAGCCTACGAACTTGGCGCGCTCCTCAGGTGACAAGGCTGAACTGATGAAGATGGGCCTGGGTGACTCATCTGTTCCGATATTTATTGTTTCGAGTGCGTCTGAGGTGGAGTCCGTCCCATCTTGCAGTTGTGGGGGCGCTTCCTGGACTTCGTCCTCGACTTTCTGCTCGTTGTAGTTGCATTCTCCAAGGCGGGGAGAGCTATGACTAGTCTCCCCTGCTAATTGCTAGAACTGACGTCGGAGGTAAACCACTCTCCCTTTAGCGTCCTGGGTTGTCACGAAGCTTCCTGCCCTTTTGTGTGTTACTGTCTTACCCCCTCCTTCTCCTTGCTTCGAGTCCCCGCCTGACTGTTGTTGCGGGTCGCCTCTCTCCAGGGATGTCCAGTTCGGGAGCGGTATACTGTAGACTTTGTCTTGGCGTTGAGACACTTCGTCTTTCGGATCTACAAACTCAGCGTCGTATATCGATGAGTATGGGGAGGGGGATGCAGTTACACGGACGATACCTTCGTTTAGGACTGCTTTCAAGCACTGATGGTAAGTAGAAGCGACGACTTTGTTCTCATGTAGCTAGGGCCTTCCTAGTATCATGTGGTACTCTGGTTCCTTTTCGATTACGTGGAATTTAGCCTTTGTGTGGATGGGTCCCACCTTCACCTCCAAGTTGATGTGTCCGTACGTACTCGTTTTGTTCCCCTCGAAGTCCTTCATTACGATGGGATGGTAAACTATTTGTTGTTTAGGAATTCTCGCGATTCTCAGGGTTTTGAGGGAGATTACGTTGGCCGCTGCTCCGGTGTCGACTAGCGCTCTCTTGAACTCCGTACCTCTGACGTGAGCGGTCACATAGAGGGCACGGTTGTGTCCTTCTTCAGCCAGCATATCTTCGTCGGTGAAAGTGATGTCTTGCGTCTGTGCATCAGCCATTATGGATATTTCGGAAATCATGGGTAAGGTTGGAGTGAGGTTGGCTTCGAAAGCAATGCGATTAAGGGCCTCGAACGTGTCTATACGCTGTCCTTTCGAAAAGTGGAGGGTTTCACATAGTTTTTCAATGAGAAGGGTAGCTTCCTCCTTTGCTGATTTGTCGTAGGCGGTGAAGCTCTCGATGTGTATTGTTGTATTGAGGTGAGATTCTTGCGCCATTATCTCCCAGGGTAGACGCTTCCCCATAGAAAACCTTCTGGGACTGAGAGAATGATCTCCCACTGTGGTCGCCAACTGTTTTTACCTGGAAAAACAATGCACCGTCTCTGGGTACTTTGTAGTGTTCGAGATCAAAGTCGAACAAGACGAGCCTAAACCAAGTCAATGGCCTTTCACGTCTTACTTCGGTGAACGGCCATTGACTTGGTTTAGGCTCGTCTTGTTCGACTTTGATCTCGAGCACTATGAAAGTACCCAGAGACAGTGCATTGTTTTTCCAGGTAAAAACAACAGATGATAGATATATTCTTAGAATTGGAGGAAGATAATGGAACAGTTCGCACATATAAGGCTAGGTTTGATGAGGATCGAAGGAAAACTCGTACACTTGTGTATGATCCGGTTGAGAAATCAGTTTCATGTAGTTGTAAAAAATTTGAGTTTACCGGTATTCTTTGCTCACATGCATTAAAAGTGTTTCATGAATTGCGATACAAGAGTCTACCACCTCGGTATTATTTGAAAATATGGACCCGAGCAATTAGTGAAGATGCGGCATTGGATCCTTAAGGAGACTTGATACTGAATGATATCGATCCATCAACAACGGCTCATTACAGTGAATTAGCGCGCATTTCACAGCAAATAACAAATAAGGGAGCTACGTCAAAAAAAAAAAATTCCTGTATACAAAGTCGTTGATGATAAATCTTGAAGAAATGGTTGATGCATACATAAATTCTAATGAATAAGAAAGAGTGGATCTAGCGAAAGAGAAGTCTGAAGTGCATCCGAATTCTGTAGAACCCCTTCAAAAGTCTCCACTACTTGCGCCACCAAAGAAGCCTCGATCATCATCAAAAAGAAAGAAGGGTGCCATGGAACCTAAAGGACAAAGTAACAAAAGTTCAAAAAAAATAAATGGTAAGTACTTCTACATTTAATGTACTTGAATATTCATTAGTTTTGTTAATTAAGTAGTATTGGATTGACCTGAATATATTACACGACATTGATAAGAAATGCATCTACAGATTTTTGTTTTCTTAGACTTTTAGAACCTTTTACAAGATGAATGCCAATATAAAACTTTCTAACTGAATCTCAATATACATCAGGTGGAAATGTGGATACCTCACAAGGAATCCAAACTACGACGCAAGAAATGCCGCAAATGATGGTTAACTACTCAATAGCTTGTTTATTTTTCATAATCATCATACACATATATTAGTAGTAGTTTTATGCCTGTTCATGTTACTGATTTGTGGTTACAACATTCATTTTTGAAAGGAGTACCAATTTGGGCGCAAAGCACACAAAGTATGCATCAACAACCAATGATTTCTGGATGTATTCAGCAACCGTACAATAATCAAAGCAGCTGGCCGACGTTGTATCCATACAATATCTATCCAGAGGATTATTTCCCATGGACATGTATCAACAAGGTGTCACTGCTAACCCTCGTGGTATTTATTCTAGAGGCCTGATTCACCCATACATTTTTGTGAGCTCCCAACACCAAGTTTCTCCTGCGCAACAAGGGCTTTCACACCAAGTTTCTCCTGCGCAACAAGGGATTTCACAAAACAAGAAGCGCTAAAAGTAATAACTGAGTTACAGTTTTACTGATGGTGTGCGTGTGTTCCACAAACTTTCTCCATTACTCCCTTTCCCTTTTCTGTTTTCATCGTGTGTGTCACACGTATGTCGACCGTTAGTTTTGTTTTGTTCTCACCTGCCACTCTGATAAGTAGTGGTGTGGTCTCTCAGTGTTTGTCGAGGGTTTTGCTTTACTGTTTTGTTGTCTTGTTATCGTGGTATCAGAGCTTATCTGATCCAGATCTGGTTTTTCTCTTTTCTCCTCTAATGGAGCTTCATCAACTAAAAATTTGAGATCTCTGCTTTTCCTTAATCTTTTTTCTTCATCATGTTTTTGATTTGAGATCTCCTTACTCTCTGAATCCTACCCTCCTTTTCAGATTTTGTTTTGGATTCAAATTTAATCATGCCAGAAAAACCCTTTTCTAAGGTTCCTTTCACTCAGCTCGTTGCTACAATTGCTCTAAAACTCACTGAAACCAACTACAACACTTCGAAATTACTCTTTCTATCTTTGTGCAACAAATATCGTGTCACTGGATTTCTTGACGGTACACACCCTTGTCCGCTTCAATACATTAATGATGGTACTGAACGTACTGGAGAAATTAATCCTGACTTTGTTCAGTGGCAAGATGATGATAACACCCTCATCTTACTCATAAATGCTACTACATCTGATCCAGTTTTACCTTACATAGTTGGAGCTGCTACATCCTGTGAGCTATGGAAGAAAATTGGGGATCGATTCAATCAAGCTTCAACAACTCATGTGGTTCAATTGAGAACCAAACTTCAGTCGATCTCTCTTGGTAATGGTTCTATCACTAACTATTTGAATGAATTTAAGAAGGTTGTTGATACTTTAGCTGCTGCTGGATCTATTGTGTGTGATAGTGAGCTTGTTGTCAATATTTTATCTGGACTACCTGAGGTCTATGATTCCTTTGATACTTCACTGCGTATGCGTACACCACCTGTTACTAGTGTTGAGCTACACAACTTATTGCAGAGTGAAGAAATTGTTGTCAACAAGAAACTGAACAAACTCACTAGCTTGACTGAAACCAAAGCCTTTGCCACACAATACCGTCCACACATACCCTTCAATAATCAGTACAGAGGTGGAAGGAGACCCTTTACACCCTCATACAGGGGTGGCTCTAATTTCTCTCCTAGACCCACATACACTCCATTCAGCATGACACCACACTCAACACCACCACCTCCTTCCATGACTAGCGACAAAAGCCCATGTCAGATCTGCTACAAACTTGGTCATCATGCTGTTGAATGCTCTAACAGGCTCAACTTTGCTTATCAAGGCAAAAATCCCCCACACAACATCAGTGATATGCTTGCTCAGGCCAACATCTTTGGTGAGAATCCTTGGTATGCAGATAGTGGAGCTAACCAACATATTACCTCTGATACCTCTATTCTAGAAGACCATACCTCTTATGAAGGGAATGAATACATTCAAACAGCTAATGGTGAAGGTATGTCCATCTTATCTATAGGTAATTCTCTTTTTTCCTACTGCTAACAAGGTTTTTAAAGTCAAAAAATATCCTTCATATTCCTCAAGCTAGTCAAAATCTGCTGTCAGTTCATAAATTCACATCTGATAATGCCTGCTCCATAACCTTTGATTGTTTTGGTTACTCTGTGCAGGATCTTCATACTGGGAAGATTCTGCTTCAGGGACCACATAAAAATGGCCTCTATGCAATCAATTTTAAATAACCTCTCAAAGCTCTTCAAGCCACTACTCAAGTCACCAGTTCTATTTGGCACAACAAACTAACTCACTCTTCTTTTCAAACTCTACAGAGAGTGTGTCAAAATTTTCCTAATTCTGGTGTAATAAAACAACCTTTGTTCTGTGATTGTTCTCAGTTAGGCAAATCACATAAATTACCTTTTGCTTTATCTTTTAGTTTTACAACTAAACCTGTACGAGTAGAAAATCTGCATAGGTACTCAAGGAGCCATATCCATCAGATCTACTCATACATACAGTAGTTTAGTTGAGATTCAATGGTGCGAAGACCACAAGAACAATACCGAAGGTAATCAGAACAGTGATTGAAGACTGAAAACATATAACATCAAAGGCTAAATGTATAAATATTTATCTGTATTCCAATGTTGAGATTACATGAATATAACCCTAAGGAACCATATGAGATACAGACCTAATCTCCCTCTTGCCGCTTAGGTTCAACCCAAAGAGAATCCAACCCTTACAATGTTTTCCAAGCTCGCCTTATATAGGCCGAGCTTGGGTGGTTTACAGCTAATAAAGACAAAAGACTCAATCGTGGTGGTGTCAGTCCCTGTCGAGTAAGGCGGTTTATTCGCTGGCGATCCGAGGTTGAGTCTGGGACTTCGGTCATTTGACATGGTCCGAATCCTTTCGAGTCTTTACTTCGTTCGTCTGCGGCCTCCTCCTTTGGTCTAATCCGAGATCTCGCTGTCGATCCTCTCGGTGTGGTTTGGCTTCTTGGATGCGAGACACGTGTTCCGAGGGGTTTTACCCCCTACAGTTTGCCTCTTTCCTTTCCTTGTATCGAAGATGCAAGGAGAGGAAACTCTCTTTCTGCCACCTCTTTGTCAAGCATCCCCACTACTTGCCAGGTGCGTATTTTTTTGACACGTTCTCCTAATTCGCGGCTTTTCACCTTCTGACTGCTAGAGTCGGTTTCTCTCACTATTTAAGTTTCGTTTCTCCCTCTAAAAATCTTTTAGACCTTTCGTTTTCATCTTTCTTGGCGCCGGCGTTCTTCTTCCGCGAAAACCTCAATTTATATCTTCATACCAGGTGAACTATCCGTTCCTTTCTCCTTGACCCATTGTTTTAATCTTCCTTTTCTTTCATAAAGTTGGTTTCTTTAGGATTCTCCCTTCTTCCCTCTCTATTTTCAAGTGGCCTCTGCTATTTCCGTCCGCCGGCGGTATTTGCGCTTTCCTATTTGTATCTTCTTTTTCCATGTCGTCTTTTTTCATGATTGAGGCCCTTTCTTTAAGGCTAAACGGTGTGGATCTTGATGGAAGGGGCTTTCAAATCGAGTCCATTGATTCTCCCAGATTGACTCCAGAATTGGTCAGGGAGTATCAATGTAGCGAGGACATACTTGTGGTGACGTTTCATCAGATATCTGCTGGGTTGCTTCTTCCTCTTTATCAATCTTCCAATCCTTTGTTCCTTGAAATCCTTTGCTCTCTTCCTGAACCTCGAGGTGTGATGCAACTTACTTGCAGTTCGATTTTTCTTATCAATCAGTGGGTTCTTCAGTCTGAGAATAACTTCTCTCCCGAATCCACAGTGAAGTACTATTTTACTGCCAAGAACTTCTTTAAACACTACGAGCCCTTTTTAACTATAGATAATAAGTTAGCTCCTTGGGGGGTTAGCTTTCGGATGGTGGAAGGTAGCCGAAACATTCTCCCCGAATCTTTGAATTATTCACTAGACGACGACTGGTCTTCGGAACCTATACTTCTCAGAGGTCCTATACTCCGAGGCTGGAAGGACTCTGGCCGATTCCTTGTTCGGACTGAATTCGAGGTAGGTCACGAGTTTGAGACCCGACGCCTGTTTTCCATCCATTTTTCTGACGAGGATATAAGGCTATCTCGCTCATTTTCGGGAAAAGGCAAGGATGTCATCGCTGAGCCCTTGGGAAGCCAAAAGCGTCCTCGGTCTGATGAGGAGACTATGCAGCAGGTAACAAATACCCCCCCTTTTTTTGTTCCTTTCTGAAGTATTCATACTTGCCTCTGTTTGTTTCCTGAGGAAGACGGATCCTTATCTGCAGAGACAGCCTTTAGGTGCCCTAAACCTTGGTCGTGGTCTGATGAAGTTTAACTATGGGGGAAATCCCGAAGTTTCACGGCCGCTGAGAAAATCTGTTTTGCAAACGATTCTGAAAGGGGTTCAAACTAGTCGTCGTCGGGCTGCTACGGTTCCTCCGAAAGAGACAACTAGTGCTGATAAGGAAATGCCAGCATCGACGACGACTGAAATGGTTGTCCAGGAGGCGGTCACCAAGAATCCTCGGATTACCCTGCCTTCCACCGTCAGTGGCGCCTCTGCCTCGGCTGTAGTTCCTGTAGCTTCGAAGGCTGGTGCCGCCTCGGATTTTGTTCTTTCAACTTCTTCTGCGCCGAAGGTTGCGTTTAATGCCTCTGCCTCAGCGATAGGAACCTCCATGAATGTTTTTGGTGAGCCCTCTATTCTTTCTTCAGAGAGGATTGTTACGCCAGTGGACCTCCTTGTTCCCCAAGAGGATGGTTCGTATGTTGAGATGGATTCTTCCAAAGAGCTCGTCGCCGGTTTTCCACAAAGTTCGATGTTTCCGCCTGCCCCGAGTTATGCTTGCAGATATAGGCAATCTTATACTGCCGAGAGGTTTAAGGAAGTTTTGTTCGAAAATTATTATCCTCGCGAATTTACTGCCGAGGTTTCAACTCGCTTTGAAGCCCATGCCTCGGATCCCTTAGGGCAGCCTTTAGATCCGGATTTCTGCAAAAAGCTTGGCGATCTCTTCGGAGGTGACTGTCCTCGAGCCGAGTACAATCTTCGTCATCCTCCCTTGTCTTATGAGGAGAGTTTGTCCATGATTCAGGCAGTGAGTTGTATCTTTGCTGCCCATGCCGATGTCACCGGAGTGTTTTGTTAATCTGTTTTCTTATAGTCTCTGCTACTTTTTGCTAGGGCGATTATCATGCCACTGGTCTTCTAGCTCACAACTTTGATCAGGCTGGTGAAAACGAGTATCATGAGCGAGAGTTTCATCGGATGCAGGTGGAGCTAGCTCGAGAGAAAGTTCGTAGTGCTGAAGCGAAGAAACGATCTATATGTAAGTCTTTTTTGTTTTTCCTGTTGCTTTTTGGGAACATCTGTTTTTTGCAGCCTTGCTAAAAACAGATTTGCTACTTGCTTTTGAAAAGGCGAGCTGGAAGAGCTCGAGAAAAAACTTCAGGAGGCCCAATTGGCTATTGATCGACTTCGAGATGGTCGACAATCGTCTCAAATTGCCTCAAGTAACGAAGGCTATCGTAATGATAGTGCTACGTTGTTGGAAGAAAGGGATAGAACCTTAGAAGATGTGAATTATTACAGGGCGAGGAGGCAGGAGGCCGAAAGTCTTTATGTAGATGAGAGAAAAAGAGGGGATCAAGCCGAACGCCTTCTCGAGGAGATTAAAAATAAAAACACGTTGTTGTCCCGAGAGAATCACTTTTTCCAACTAGATGTGACTCGACTAACACAAGAGCGAGATGCAGCTCGCTCGGAGAGGTCGGTCAATGCCTCCGGTAGGGTTTTAATTGAAAGGTTAGAGGAGAAAATCAGAGATTTGAAGGTGCAACAGTCTACACAGAAGAATGTTAATAAGGACTTGATTAATGAAAATGATGTTCTAAAAAGGAGTTGTACTGACATATGCCGAAAACTTGCTTTGGCAAATAAGTCGAACGTCCAGACTGCTGCTCTTGTTGATGAGTACCGAATATAATTAGCCAAAAGTGGGGTCATTTCTTCTGAGGATGTCAGAAAGAATGCCTCGGTGCCTCGCTTTACTAATCAGCATGAGGTTGCTGAATATATGGTTTTTAAAGAAAGTAGGGAGCTAACCCCGAGTTATTTGCTTTCGTGCTTACCTCGTATCCTTAGTGGAGTCGTCATCCTATTATTCTTATGCTGTGTTTCGTTTGTTCAGGTATCGAAGCTAATTTGAAGAAGCAGGTGGTTGGCGCCAAAGCGGCGAGGGATGATGCCTCAAGTCAGCTGGTGACTGAATCCGAACGGAAGTTGGAGGCTGGGAGCAGAGTTAAGCAGTTGACTAAAGAATTATCCGAAGAACGCCAGCGTCGCTCTGCTGATTCGGCTAGATTTTCTCAAGAACTTGAGCTTGAACACAAGCGCCGTTCTGAAGAAGTGGCAAATCATGCTAAATTGTTATCCAAGGAACGAGATCTTCGTTTTGAATGCCAGGCGCATGTGAGGGACCTGGTGGTCGGCTTTGCCCTTGTACACCATGAGTTAAGGCATGGTCAAGCTGTAGAAGAACTTCTTTCTCGATCTGCTTTAGCTACTGCCTTTGCTACTAGTATGGCATGCCGAAAGCATGGTCGCTCCCTTTTCAGAACCATCGGCGTGGAACCTCCTACTTATGGCGCTATTGGTGCGCACGACTCGGACGTTGTATCTCCTATTGATGAGTATCTGCTCCCCCAGGAGGTTTATGTTGCCCTAGCTAGAGATGAACTTCGGAGGAGGGGCCTACTTGAAAAGTTTTTGAAGGTGGCTAGCGGTGGTGATGACGATGATAATGCGAAGGGTGATTCAGGGAATCTTGGTGATGCAGCCGAAGGTACCCGTGGTGGTCCGAGCGAATCCGTTCATGGTTCCGAGGACGGTCCTCGTGATGGTGCCGATTGTTCAAAGGATAATTTATGCCCTTAGCTTGTGTATTTATGTTTTTCCTTTGTAGTTGTGTCCGCGCCATTTTGCTTATACGCGCATTTTTTGTGATCACACGTCGTGTCCTGCATTTTCATACATATATGTAAAGAATTTATTTTATTTACTTTTCTATTGTTATGCCCCCCCCCTCAGGACTGTTTTTTGTTTGGAGGAGGTCCCTTGGTTGAGTAATTCGCTCGTAAATGCAAACGAATCAACTGCCTCGGGGTTCCATCTTCCTCTATAGGTAGATGTTAATCCCATTTATCGTCCCCTCGGCGCCCGAGAACGTGCAGTCCTCGTGGCCGTTTGGTAGTGAGTACGAGTGCATCGTCAGCTTTTGTAGCCTTGATTCAAAGTGCTCACCGCTAACGGGGTGTCTTGTGGGTAGAGGACCGTGCCATATAACTCGTAGGGCCCTTACGATTTATATGGTCATCGGCTCTGTGCCTGCTATTCGAGGTCTTTTTTATTGTTTGGCGATTTTTGCCTTTGGCGTTACAGCCTGTTTGGCATTTTTTGCCTTTGGCGTTACAGCCTGTTTGGCGTTTTTTGCCTTTGGCGTTACAGCATTTTTGATGGTGCTGACAGTATTTGGAGTTTGACTTCGATGGGAGTTGCATCAATGAGTGCGATTTTCATTTATTAAATCTCTTCGAGTGTTGCTTACAAATGGAATTTCTTTCTTAAACTAAGTGTTTCATGTACCTCCCCTCCACTGGGGTTTTCAATCTCTGGCCTTCGAGGTTAATCAAGCTATAGGTATCATTGTCAAGTTGCCTTTCGATGACAAATGGTCCAACCCAGAAGGGCTCTTGCCGGATGTTTTTGCCTTCGCTAGACTCGCCTGATTGCTCGCTCGGAGTCTGGAGACTGCCTTCTGCCACGAGGAACTGTTCTCGGTTCTCGAGATACTGGCTGTCTTCGCTGCCTTTTTGTTTCACGCTTAGCATTCCAGCTTCGGTGTCAGCGATGAATTTTTCTATGCTCTCGTCTGATATTCTTGGGTTCTTAACTTGTTCCGAGCATTCCTTGCTACCTTTCGCCTGAACATCTATTTCGTGGCAAGTTCGAGCTTCAGTAGGATCACATGGGATCTCCGCAATCCCTCTTGGGGTTGGGAACCTGATTCTTTGGTGCAAGGTGGACGCGACACCCATAATGTTGTGCAGCCATGGCCTTCCCACGATGGCATTGTAAGGAGAGTCTATGTCTACCACGCAAAATAAGGCCGGTTGCTTTTGGCTGCCAGCATGAATAGTGAGCATTAGCTCCCCCCGAGGTGTCGACGGCTTTCCATTGAAACCGAATATGTTGTACTCCGAAGGTACCAAGGAGGCTTTCTTACCCTTCATCTTGTCAAATGTTTGCCCGAACAGTATATCCACAGAGCTCCCGGGGTCCACCAGTACTTTTGGCATGGCTATTTCTCCCATTTGAAGGGTGATGACCAGAGGATCATTATGCATCCTTCCCTCATTGGGGATGTCTGCCGCTGAAAAGAACACGGGCTGCTTCTGCCACTCCTCTAAGCGATTCTTTGTGATCACACTTAATATCTCCTTACCTTCCAAATCCCTTTTGTGAATGCGACCTGTCTGGATTCCTTCTAGACCCTTTGTATGAACAATTGAATTGCAAGCTCCGAACCTTGGAATATCCCTGTCGATGGTAATCACATAAGCTTCGTGTTTTGGCTCTTCCTTGAGTTGCGGTTGATTTGGGGGTGGTTTAAGTAGCTCTAGAAGGTGTTTGAACTGTTCCCTAGCTATAAAGAATTAAATTTGATCATGTGCCGTGACACAGTCCTCGGTGGTATGTCCATAAAACTTATGGAATTGACAATATTCTCTTGAATTTTTTGTGTGTTTCGGCTGGTTTCCCCTACTTCGGGGGTATCTGATCTCGCCGGCAAATTCAGACTGCTCGATGATCCGAAGAGCGTCTTCGATGGGCACACAGAGCTTTGGAAGCTTCCTATCGTGAAATGCAGGAAATCCTGGTTTAGTCGTCCCGAATTTTCTGTTTCCTTGTCCTTGCTGGCTGTTGATCCCTTCGAACTCTCCCCGAGGGTTGTTTCCTCGGTTGTCATTGTACTTTCTGTTATCATGGTACTTTCCGTCACCGAATTTTCCTTCGTTCCCATATCGACCGTTATCATCTTGTCTTTCTCGCTTCGACGGGTCCCCGAAGTGAGTGTTTATTGCTTGTCCTCGCTCTTCGAGCGATAGGTTGTTTATTGAATGAACCTGCTTCAAGAATGTTTCCTTACCCAGTGCTGCTTGTTCTTTTATTTCCTCCAAGGTAATTCGCTCCTTTTGGTATTTTCGAAGGTCTTGTAGCGTCTCGAGGTTCTTTGAGAAGAGTCTGTCGTATATAGGGTGATCTTTGTCTAGAGCGTTGAGGAATGCTCGTACTTTATCATTTTCCGTAGCTCCATTTCCCACCTCTACACACTGCTCGGTCCATCTGCTCGTTAAACTTTTGGTCGACTCTCTTGGGCGTACCCGAATGCTGAATAGTTTCTCCACTCCAGGCTTGGAGGAGTTATTGTACAAGAAGTGCAGTATAAAAACTTTGGAAAGCTCCTCGAAGGATGAGATCGAGCCAGCTGCGAGATTGTCGTACCAGGCAAGGGCTTCTCCTTTTAAGCTAGAGGGGAAATATTTGCAAAGTACTTCATCCATGTTGGCGTAAGCCAGAAAGACTCGGAGATACATTTTGACATGTACGGTGGGGTCTCCTGAACCGTCGAAGATGGAGGTGAAGGTGGGCATCGTGCATTTTACTGGAATTGGTAATGAAAGGATTTCCAGACTTAGCGGAGAGCGGTTGACGTCGTTCATGGCTTGAGTGAGCTTGATCCTGTCACTCGATTGGATTCGGTTGTCAAAAAGCTCTGCTCGGAGCGCCTTTATTTGATCCATCATTACTTGTTGTAGGGCCTTTGTGTCATGTAAGCAGGGTGGCCCTTATCCGAGTTGTTGGCGTCGTCGAAGTAGTAGACTAAATATGTTAATTAGAGTTGTTCTAATCCCGGATTATTTAATCAGTAGGCAATTAATCTTTTATTTATTAGTTGTTAGATTCTCGCCACGTGTATGGTTGAGATTGTCCTTGTTGTTGTTAGGGCTTGAACTCTATTTAGTGTACTGGTTGTACTCTTTGGAAGTATCATTAATGAAAATAATGAGTTTTTAGGCTTTATCCTTGGATAAAGAGAGGCTGTGCTTTGCACAGAGGTTACTTCAATCAATCCTTGTGTGAAGATTATCTATCTTCATGACAATTGGTATCACCCAGATGTCCTTAGCATACCCTGAAATGGATGTCCTTCAAGTTTTACTTCAGCGACTCAGTTCGTCTGCTCAGAAATCCGATGAGGCATGGGTCAAATTTACTGAGAATCAGGCAAAGATTAGGGAGTTGCAAGTCGAGCGTAATAAATTTGTGGAACAATTGAAGGCGAAGTATGATTTATCAGTTGATTCTATTGCTCCATCTACAACAAATTCCGATGATGAAGGCGATTCTACTGAATCGATTGAAGTTAACAACCTCAACTGTGATTTTGCTTCTCTAGATTCCATCATTGCTGAAGTGAAAGAAATATCATTGATTTCTTTCTGTGTCGATGAAGATTTCAACAAATTAGGTCCAACAAAAATTGTTGAAGATGAAGATGAGTTGATTCCTTCATTTTTCATTGATGAGAACGAGGATTTCGAGCTGATTATTTCTCCTCCTATATCTGAAGAAAGGGTTGATTCAAATACTGAAATGGGTTTCCAGTCTAAAGAAGTTGTGACCTGTGAAGAACGTAAAAGCTGGACGGAATCGTTCATTGTTGGCAAGAAATTCATGGGTAAGGATTGTTATACTCTTAATTTTGATTATAATCAAGGGGTATTCGACCGTGGAAAAGGATGGCAACCTATTAGGGGGTTTTCTTATTTTGTGGGTAATTATGAATTCTGTTTGTTTTTAGCTAATTCATATTTGATTTTCAATGACACAAACACTGAGAATTCAGTTTATGAGCTGGTTTTGAGGCATGGGTGTCGAGTATATTTGCTGTATATAGATTCAATTCAATTTTTGTTTGCTAATAATGATGAAAATGGTAACGTTGCCAAGTTGTTTGTTAAAATGCCACATAGAGTGTTGAAGAATTTAAATGGTGATTTTTATTTCTATCTCTATTTTGTTCTTGTGTGTTCCTTAATTGATCGAGGGAAGATGATGGTTGGACCAATTCTAAGGGATAATTACAGTGAAGAATCTGTGTATGGGTACCAATTAGATTCGTCTATTAATTTTCTTGTGCTTGTATGGGTTGAAGAGGGTGCGCATGTTGATACTTGCAAGTTGTTTCGCAAAATGTTAGAGATTATTATCAGCAGTACTATGCTTCTACCAAGGAAAACTAGGGAGATTAATTGTGGATATGTCTCATTTTCAATTGAATTACTGGGATTATCTAACTCTGGGGTTGAGCGTACTACTTCTTTTCTTCTCCTGTTGCGGGAATGGGGTGAGCATGGTGGTTGTTTTTACTTCGTGAGGAGTTCGAATGGTGATAACTCTGATACTGGTAATTTATGCTTAGTGTCACAAGGAAATAACACCATCAGTATGTTGTTGCCTCTGTGGATCCAAATGGTGGAAGTGGGTGTTGGTTTTGATCTATTTTGTAAAGAAGCTTATAGGCCAGTAACAAGGTTGTGGATCCAAATGCTTAAATTCTTGACTTCAACTGGAATGTTGGTGCTGTTCAGTAGCCATTTTCTTATGGTGCTCCTCTCTGTCCTTAGACCTTGTTTTAGGCTTGTCAAAAGATATCCTCTCTGGTACTGTTCAATTTCTACATCTGTGAACTATAGAAGTCTTGCCAGTCGAGGGAAAACAAGGAAGATGGCCCTAATTTTTGCCATATTTGTTTTTAACTCCTATTTTGCTCAGCATATACTTTTTTCCTATAAACAAAGGTTGGCTTTGGATTATCAACCAACAAGAGGCCATGTCTAGCTGAGATTCTATGGGAGAATGGTAGAAACTAAGTCCATGTTCACTGAGATTCGTAA
>JAJJMA010065330.1:9292-30090 GCA_023529015.1 Papaver nudicaule
AAACGTTGTAAAACTCTTTCTCTAAAGCAATAAAATTAAAGTTACAACTGCGTAATATCTAGTACTATTGTTCTTCCTATCAAACTATTGTTTATCTATCATATTGGGGTCCAGAAATTGATCAATTAATCAACTTTTGCCCAAAATATAAACAGGAAAACTACTCATATTTAAGAGTATTAGGAAAGACACATGCTACTTCTACCTTTTACTCCCCATGAGGGAATGAGAAGTTGCCAGAAAAGGATTACCAATTGCAAAAACAAACGGAGTTAAAACTGAGGGACTTGAATATGGTCATAGTGCATAGCATGAAGACATTTTGGAATTTGGATCCTCTCACAAACCACTAAAAGATGCATACTGGAAGTAAAATAACGAAAAAGGGAAAGTATTTGTTTCTCATGTACCTTGAAGAATAGCACCGTGCAAGTCTGCAGCCATAATACACTGAGATAATTGGTTTGTCCTGCAATATTGAAAAAGAAGAAAATGACTAACACCTTAATCAATGTATATAATGTGCACATAGAGCAGAGAAGGAGAGGAGAGACGTGTATCTTACCCTACATTCTTAAGGACTTGAGTAATATAATCTTTCCACATTTCATGCATTGGCTTGAAATAATCAAAACTACAACATAACCAAATAAGATCAGCATACAAATTGGGATTGAAATCTGGAAGTCAATGTACTCAGTACTTTATGGGAATCTTACTTGTGACACTCTTTAGGCAAATCAAATGAACCGCACTTCTTATGTTGTTTCGTGGACATGTGCTTTCTTGAACGCTTCGAGTGACTTTGAAAATCTTTAATACGAGCACCAACTGTTGCACCATGGCCTTGTACCAAATTATCAAGAAGCATCCAGTTGTCAATTTTCATGCTTCTGGACCCCTGCATGTATTTCTGTGCAGAGTCGCCACTTTGGAGAAGTTTGTGAAGAATCTTGTCAACTGTGCTCCCTCGACTTGTAGGCTGCATTGTTCAAGATCGAGCTAAGAGACTGAAATACATGCTTTTCCAATGCACACTACTATAAGCAACTAAAGTATAATCTAAATTATAGAATCAGACAAATACCTCGACATCAGTTTTTAGCAAATTGTCATGCACAGGTTGACAGATTTGTGAGTATGTTGGACCATCTCCTTCAGAATCTGTATAAATAAGTATAATTTAAATTGAATGGAGTATAATGTAAATTGCCAAATGACACGTCATTCTGAAGGAGTGGCTCGTGATAATATATAGTATGATCTATAAATATTCAATACTATGAACAATAAGAAACAGCAGCTACTCACAATTAGATAGTTTATAGCAGTGACAACCAAAGTAAAATTCTAGGAACAACTCACAAGCTTCTACGAGTTTTATCAGAAAAATAAACAATTTACAATATATCACCTGAGGCTCCAGGTGTTCCTCGCACTGGGGTATACCCCGTGAATGCAAAATGTCCTGAAATTTATCAATTATAAAAAGCAAAAAAAAAAAATGTCAGCACAACTAAATTCAGAAAAGTCAATTAACAGGTACATTGTGATAGAACTGTTCTCAGAATCAACTCTGTACTTCCATAAAACGTCTTCAGGGTTCAATAACTAGATTCAAAACTCATGTATGGGATCAGAATTCCAGAATAAAATGTTTTGGGAGATAATCCTAGAAGTTCAATTCTCTCCAACACAATTTTCCAGCAATATTTCATGAGGAAACATTAGTGCACAAGATGAATTTAAGGTATAGCGAATAGAAATCATAGCTAATTCAATATGCAGAAAAGTGCAAACAATGTACCTTTATGAGAGACTGGTGTTGAAGATGATGCATCAGCCTTATTACTCTTTGTACCAAGAGATGTTGAAGACGAATTCTTGTTTTTAATACCCTCTTCATTTCCTTCTTGTACATGAGAAAGCTTTCTATTCTTCGGTGGTGGTGGTGGTGATGGCTGTTGTTGTTGAAGAACCTCAGCTTTAGCAAGAGCAAATCTTCTCTCTAATGCATCTAGTGTACGCTTCTTCTGGTCCATGGCATAAATTGAAACTATTCACCACTATAAAATCACTAGTAATTCCTCATCAAAACGGGGTATCCACCTGTAATTTCGTGTCTTTTCAATTCAACCTCTAAAACTGTTTTCCTGATTACATAAAACCTTGAAATTAGGGCAAAGAACAAAAATCTCCATTTTCAAAAGTGACCTTTTTCCTTGGTTTTTTTTTTTTTTTTTTTAATTCAGAAATCTGTTTGGTGTACATGATTTTAAAAAATGTAGAAACAGTTTTGTTTTTCTTATTTCTGTTAAGGAAAATGATAGCAACAGTAACAACAAAAAAAAACTAGCATAAACAAATACTTAAATATGGATTTCAAATAAAACATCAATATGAAAGAATCGAAAATGCATCAGTTGCCACCAACATTCTTAACTCGGATGGATGCCATATACAGGGCCGGTCCTGAGGGGAAAGCAGGACAAGCCCCACTTCGGGGCATCAAGGCTCAGGGGGCATCGAAAAATAATTTCGCATTTGCGATTATCCTTAAAAAAAAAAAAAGGTCAGGGACTTATTCAAGATTTGTGTGTTGGAATTATTCAAGATTTGTGTTAGAAGTACTTGCATCTTTGCAACTCCATGCACATGTCCAGTAAATAGTTTGCAATTCCATGCCGAGGTGGTGGTCAGTAGTTAATGAATTTGGAATTCTAACCCAAATAAATGAAAAGTTCAACACTGTCATAAAATAAGATACAAAAATGGCAATAATTAATCTGCGAAAAACCAAAAAAGTATGGGGTTAAAAGTGTTGTTACGTTTCGGGGGCATAAAATGTTGTTCGCTTTGGAGCAAAAATATCTCAGGAACGGCACTGGCCATATAAACGACAATCATGTATTAATTTATATATCCACCTTCAACTCATCCATTTCTTTAGCAATTGAAAGACGCAGGATAGCCGTAGTAGCAGAAATATATATTCTAGTGATGCAGCATGTATATACGAAAAATTGAAACTCATAATTAACACAACTAGAACTGACATTATTCTATGAAACTACGTCTCTTTGGGGCATTTCATCTGACAGACATTGTGCACTCAATACAGAAACAGTTAGCATACATATAAGTCACAGAATTATGTACAAACAAACTAAACTGAAACCTAGATTTTACAACATGATACTAAGCATGCTAAATTGCTTGAATTAAAGTAACAAGTCGAGTGCATGTGCGCTGCACGTTGGCAAAGAATCAATAAAATTACACCGTACCATCAACCGACAGTAAATTTTTCTTTAAAGTGGAAGAAATTCGTTATAAAGAGATGAAACCCCCTGATTAAACAATTATGTTCTCCTTCTCCTTCTGTTGTGCATTTACATAAAGAAATTAGGTCCAAGAAATGTGTGTTATTTGAATTACGTAGGTACTTAGGTAGCACACTGGTGACTCTAGTGGTGCAAACACATTCATGTGGGAATCGAGATAAGCAAGAAAACCCCATTATTTGCTTTAGTCATGTTTCAACACATCAAAGATCGAATTCCGCCCTAAATCCAAAGGGGGTTTTTCAAACGGGATTAGAAAGAAGAAATAGCATATCAGAGCAATGGGTGACACCAACGTTTTCTTACTGTGAGAGTACTAAGCAACCAATTTTACACATTCGTTTGGCAAACGCTCGCCTTCCCAAACCCCTATCGAACCAAGAAAATTGTTACATGTGAGTTCTGTATTCATTTCCAATCATTGAGAGTTAAGATAAAAATAAGCCATTATCCTTTCACACCCAAATAACAGCGATGAAGCAACCTTACATTATCAAAATATGCAAATTCCATGAAACCAAGCTTGCATAATGACAAATATCCTATCCGTGTTGCATAGCAAGTACTAAAATACTCAGATATGAAATACCCACCAAACCAAGATAGATTTACATACTTTAAAGTGTCTGCCAAACCCTAAGGACAATGGAAGTTTTCTGGCATTTCCTCAAACACAAAATAAGTGTTGATAGTTCGACAGCAGTTATAATGCAACAATGATTGGGGATTTTAATCAAACAAGGGATTTGGCACTTCCAAAAACCAAAACTGCAATTCATATGTATAGTGAACAGAAGCAATCAATAATTTCATAAGTAAAAGAATCAAACGTACATAATCAACTGAGCTTCAACATAAGATGAGTATGAAGAGGAAGGTCATTCATAACGATCAGAACGTGACAGTCGTTGATTTGGTGAAAGAAACATGGAATGGAGAGGAGAGATCGTACCTTGGAGTTGTAGAGAAAGATGAACCTCACCGATGGATTTCTGCTGGTTTCCTTTTTTAGCATTTTCCAAAACGAAAAACCCTTTTTAAACCTCAAAACAAACAGGCTCTTATTATTTTGGCAGCCCGATTATCTTTTTTTTTTCAAGGCACCTATACAATGCACAACTTTACCCAACCCATTTTGCGCCGTGACTAAACAAGACTTGGTTAGAAAGAAATTTAGACCCTAATTCTCTTCTCTTGTTTGCAGTACACCTGATATTGGTTGGTTGCGAAGCTGCTGCTCCAGAAATTGATTCGGCATTCTTGTCTTTGAGTAATAGAGTTGGATGGGTAAACGCCGTGGAAAGAAAGAAAGAGGTGATCAAGAACGGCCTGATAAGAATGAGAAAACAGTTGGGACGAAAAAAAGAAAGATAAAGAAATTTGAGGAATCGAACAAGCAAGATCATCAACACCGTAATATTAGTGACCAACATCATAAACATCGACATAGTAGAGATGACAAGAATTCTCCTACTCGTAAAAGGAAAGAAAGATGTACAATAATTGAAGAACGATTTCACAACAAGGAGAAAAAAGTTAGGAAAGAGCAATCAAAGACAAATAAATCTGAAGATAGGGGTTTTATTGCCTCTGCCAATGTGAGTTGAGTTTTACTGTTTTTCTTCGTAATTATTTTACTGAATTGTTGTAATGGGGTTTTCTTGAAGACTCGCACACTTTGGTAGCCCACAGAATCCATTTTGGGCGCTCAATCGAAACAAACTTTAACGAGTCTTTAGGAACAACGATACACAGACAGAGTGAGAGACGGAAAACCGAGGGGTTTGATTTTTCAAGGTTTAGCTGGTCAGTCGTGGGCACCTGATGATTCTAACCAAGGTTAGGTTGATATCATCTCACCGCCATTGAGAAACTTTCCTTGCCGATGAATGTCGGTATCAACAACACATTGAAACTTCTTGTCTATATATAACATACTCAATTTCTCTTCATCTTCTTCTTCGAGACCAAAGAATATCTTCCTTCTAAATCATTCTCACACATTTCGATCATCATCTCATACTGTTCTTCCTCCTGCATTTAGGTTAACTAATTCAGTTTCTGATTCAAGAATGCCTAATCGTAAGGTAAACCTAAATCGCTAGCTTCACCAGTCTTTTAATTTTGTTTTGAATCATCAGTTTTCTAATTGTGTATAGCATAATCAATCTTTCACCAAATTAGGGATTGTAGTTTTACCTCATGAGAAGTACAAGCATGAGTTGACTCTCTAAAACTCTTCCCAAGGTAGTAGTAATCCATATCAACTGTGATATTGGGGAAAACAATACCACTAGTATTACTTGTATCAGGACCAGATGGATCCGTTGTATGATTAAGAACTAATAGAATGTAAAAAGTCTGGAAACTTGTAGGGTTAGTAGTGCTGAATGAAGCACATCCTCTTTGGTACGTTGCCACAGGGGTTGTTCCGCCTAGTTCTTCAGAAATGGTATTGTGAATAGTTTGAGGCATTTCTTGCACTGGTGCTGGTTCTGGAAATGCTTTCTTTCCTTTTGCGCTTATCCATATGTCGTAACATTGATTTGGGGTTTAACCTGGTCTGTTTGATGTGGATGACTCGATGTTGCAGTACTAGTAGTAGTATCATCAGAAGGCACCGACCTTTTCTTCTTAGGAAAACCAGTCAGGTAGTGGAATACTCGGACACTTCTTTCACTATGATTATCAGCAGCATATGAAACATTAACTTCATTTACTTCTGAAACTTTCCTTGTTAGACAGAGTTCTTTTGTCATTATCATCAGCACTGGCATATGCAACATTACAATCCAGAAGTTCGTCAGAGGGCTCTCTCACGCCATTGTTTTTCTTCCTTTGCCTAAATCCTTCCATGAAATCCACAACCGTATCATGGACCTTTCTTTTCTTTTCTTTACTGTGTTTTCAAGTTGTTAAGTTCATGGACGTCGGGAAGAACCATAGCCTGCTCCATAATTGGATTCCAGTCGTTCAAGGGTTTTACATCCATGGCCTGCCAGGCACATAAATATTCAAGTTAAAACCCCATATATATTAGGTTATAGTTATCCAGTATCAGAACCCTCGACTTCCAAAGTTATGGCTCACTAACTTAACACTTGAGTTATAAACTGCCACTCCAGTAGACTGTAAAGTGGAGTCAACGAGTTCTAAAGATTCTCTCAGATGTTTTTGAAAAAAATTGTTTGGGTCTCATGCCTCGAGCAAATGCTGTAAATATAATTGGTTATTGTTATTGCTTACTTCTATAATGGTGATTGTGATTATGAATATTGTTTTTGTTTTAGGGAAAATCTGGAAATAAAGGTCAGCAAGTATGGAAAGAGAGTTCAAAATTTGGAGAATCTTCTTCGGTTGCAGATTCAGTCGGTCCGACGAATTCAGCGGTGGGTAAAGGTATAAACGATAAGTTAACTGGATTAGGCATTGGTGAACTGAAAACACAAGTTAAAAATGTAGCCTCAACGGTACAGTTTGGTAATGTCCCTTCGGTACAACAAGGTCCTGCGCAGAATGTAGCTTCACCGCTACAATTTGGTAGTGTCCCTTCGAAACAACTGGGTACTGTCCAAGGCGAGAAATCCACATGGAAGCCTAAACAGTATGGAACTATAAGTGGATCGACAAATGCTGTAGTTGGAGCTGGGAGTGCTGATATAACCGTGACTTCGGTTGACAACCAGAAGGATGGAGCTGCTTCGAGTAAAGTAGTTAGAGGTCCAGTGGCAGAAGATTTTATTACAGATAAATACTCATATTCGAATGCCAAGATCAGGGCGACATTTTATCCAAAATTTGAAAATGAAAAATCAGATCAAGAGGTAAAATATTTTTCTTTGGCTTACAATTCTTGGTTGACACACATGTATCTATGTAGCCATATTACATATTAGTATGGCATGGGTTTTTAGGTGTGGTAGTCTTTTGTGTTGGGACATTATTCATCGCTTACATTTTTTGTATTCGCAGGTTAGAACAAGAATGATAGAAATGGTCTCTAATGGCTTGGCGTCTTTGGAGGTATACTTTTATTATTCGGTCTGATTGATACATTGCTTTATCGAACTAATTATTTTCATGAAATGACATAGTTTAACCGCTATCTACAGGTCTCACTTAAACACTCTGGATCTCTTTTCATGTATGCTGGGCATGAGGGTGGAGCATATGCAAAGAACAGTTTCGGCAACATGTACGATAAAATATTCTAGATATATTTTTCTACCTCATTACTGCATCGAATTTAAGTTTGAATATGGGTCATCATTCCTCATGTGTGTTATCTCTCTCAATCTCTGCTGAATCATATGCACGCAAGCAAGGTAGAACTTAAATATAATCTTCTTAGTGCAGATATACTGCTGTTGGTGTTTTTGTTCTTGGGAGGATGTTTCGTGAGGCGTGGGGTACTGAAGCCTTTAGGAAGCAAGCAGAGTTTAACAACTTTCTTGAGGTAAGATGCAGGGATTCATTACACTAGTGACATGAGACCTATAAAAATTTCAGACTTCGTTTAACTTTGTCAACCATTTTGATGTGTGACTTGCTGACTGATGTTTTCAGAGAAATCATATGTGTGTATCAATGGAACTGGTTACTGCTGTTCTAGGAGACCACGGCCAGCGTCCTCTAGAAGATTATGGTATCATTCTCTGAATTGAAATCTAAATTTATATGCAATCTTCCTGCTTTTGGGCGACTGATGCGTAGACCTCAGTTTAAACTTCACTTTTGTAATCCCCATTTTTCCCTATGTTTACTGAATCTACATCTAATGGCTTTGGGTGATGGTTTCACATATTGTATATCTTGTTTCCATCTCTTGATGCTCATGGGAAACCTTCACTTCTGTGCAGTTGTAGTGACTGCAGTCACAAAGTTCGGTATTGGAAAGCCAAAGTTCTACTCCACTCCGGAAATAATTGCATTCGGTAGGAAATGGCGCTTGCCAACAAATCATGTTTGGTTGTTCTCAACAAGGTGATGGTCTTTTATTTACATAGTCTCACTAGAAAAATGAAATAAGTAAAGAATGATGCATAGTAAGGTCAATGAGTATGTTGCCATTAAGTAATTTCTAGTAGTAGTGTTATATGGAGATATAACTTGATAAATTTTGTTTATATTATTTGGTATTGAAGGAAGTCGGTCTCTTCATTTTTTGCTGCCTATGATGCCTTATGTGAAGAAGGAACCGCTACGTCTGTATGTAAGGCCCTTGATGAAGTCGCGGATATATCTGTACCAGGTTAAGTTTCTGTTGCATTTGTTTTGCTTCTATATGTCATTTAATATCAGCTTTCAGTTTTTCTTACGCAATGGAAACTAGTTTACATTGGATATGTTGACATATTTTTTTTGCATTTTTAAGTCCCAACCATAACACTGTTTCTATAATTATTACCTTTATTCCTTGACCTATTACATCTTTATATTATCATCTGAGTTGGTTTTTTGTCTTTTCCAGTTGTTTCCTAATAGCTATATGCTTTAAATCTATATGCAGCGTCAAAAGACCATGTACAAGTACAAGGTGAAATCCTAGAAGGTCTGGTTGCCCGAATGGTGAGCCATGAGAGCTCGAAACACATGGAGAAAGTTCTGCAGGAATTTCCCCCGCCCTCTGAAGGAGGTGTGTATATAGCTTATATTTTGGTGTATTTCCATATTTCCATTCACAAGTCGTACTGGTTTCACTTTTATGCATTTCACTTTTTTGTCTTTGTTAAATGTATATATGTAGCCGTTTTTTAGCTTGGTCTCTTCAATCTGGAAATTAAATTTAGGTTTGAAATTTGAGGTAGAAAGGTTGTGGTAAACCTCAAGCAAGGTCAGATTTACATGATACTTTTATAAAAATCTTTAGCAAGCTGAAAGTACAAAATAGCTCGCATTATGTTTCCATTCCGGAGCCTGTTCCTTTCTTTCCCTTCAGTCCCACCTAATTATACCTTCATTTGCAGTCACCCATGATTTAGGACCTAGCCTACGGGAGATATGTGCCGCGAATAGATCAGACGAAAAACAGGTACAGTTGGAGTACCTTTTGGAGATATGAGCCTATTCCGTTCCTATTTTATGTTTGGTTAATCAACTGGATTTGCTTGTTTTTGCCTGCAGCAAATAAAAGCGCTTCTTCAGAGTGTCGGAAGCTCTTTCTGCCCCGACTCTGTGGACTGGTTTGGAGATGGAAGCGGTGATGCTCACTCGAGAAATGCTGACCGTGCTGTTGTTTCGAAATTCCTACAAGCACTTCCAGCTGATTATGCCACAACTAAGTTGCAGGTGAGGCTAACGCCGACTATCACCTGCAAGTCTATAAATTGTTTCTTCTTACCAAGCAAATACCAAGAATTTTGCCATTTTTTGGTAGCTAGCTTCTTGGGGTATCCTGTAGTAACATATATTTTTTTTGCTACAGGAAGTTGTTCGTTTGATAAGTGAAAAACGGTTCCCAGCTGCTCTTAAATGTTACTACAACTTCCATAAGATAACCTCACTTGCAGATAATAACGTACATTTTAAGATGGTTATCCATGTATTTAGAGATTCAGCTTTCAGGCAGTACCAGAAAGAGATGAGGTCTTCCTTAAACTCACATTTATATAGCAGATCTATGGATTGGTCTTTTCATAGTTGTGTATATATCCTTTATCTATATGTTCATTCTTCTGAATGACAAAGGTGTATTTCATTTCAGGCACAATCCAGGCTTGTGGCCATTGTATAGAGGTAAATCCCGAGTTCGCTATCTTATTTCTAGAGTTTCTAGAGTTTGTTTGAAGGACGGTTTTCCATTTTAAAAGGATATTTTTTTATAATCATAATCTGTTGGCCATCATATTCAGTTTAATAATTCTTATCTAGTTTAATTTTGTATTTGCATTACAAGTCTGGCGAAAATTATGTTTCTGTATTATCGTATGTCAGTCAGTACATTTCTTGTTCCACTAGTTATGATTTGTCTATCACTGATGTTTCCTTTCTCTATCTAGGATTTTTTGTTGACGTAAACTTGTACAAAGTGAGCAAGGACAAAACTGCAGAAATTGCAGAAAACAACAATCTGCAATTAAAGAATGCAAATGGTAGCTCCAAGACAAGTACATCAGGAACAGATGGTTTAGCTGATGAAGATGCTAATCTTATGATCAAATTAAAATTCCTCACATATAAGGTATGTGATTTCTGGTAGTGATCCATTTCATTTGCATTTTTAGAAAAGCTCATCTCTGAAGAAAAAATATCCCTTCGATTTTGGTTACAGGTCTTTTGACCTCTTCCTCTGTATAATTTACTTTGTCATATTTCTAACTGGAACTTATGCTTGAAGCATAAGTATGTAACAGTGTTCAGATCAAATAAGGTATCTGAAGGGTTAGTCAGCTCAAATGTGCAACTTGTAAAGTTACATGGCATCTATAAGCTCTAAAGTTGACTTGGTTGTTAAGCGTTAAGCGTTAGAAACTCACATCTGTGTTTGAAGTGAAGGCATGTAAATTTAGTGCACGTTTACATATTCGGTGTGACTGCTTGCATGTGTTTTTCTAGAATCTCCTTATATTGTGATATATTTAGAAATGCCACTAAAAGTTTCAAATGTTGGTGCTGTTGGGGTTGACAGATACGAACTTTTCTGATTCGAAATGGGTTGTCAATTCTTTTCAAAGATGGTCCCGCAGCTTACAGGACTTATTATCTGAGGTCAGTTTGTAATTTTAGTTTCCAAAAGCCCATTTGTATTTGGATTAGTTACTTACTGATGACAATGTTAAGTATCTGCCATCTCAATAACTCTTTGAATCAAGTGCAGGAGTTTCGTTGTGATTTTAAGGAAACTCCTAGAGATAAATTTGATAGTCTTCAGTTTTCCTGAACCGTGATTATGCTACCAAGTTGCCAATAAAATCAGAATATCAACTCTTATTAATTATAATGTCTTGTATATGTAAATTACTTAATGCTGGTTTGGTATCGTCAGGCAAATGAAAATATGGGGTACATCTTCCAAGAAGCAAAAGGAACTCAGCAAGATGCTAGATGAGTGGTACATTGTGTTTCATTTGCACGTCGCATCTATTTTTAACTTGCCTTTTCTTTTTCTGTTTTTTGTTACATTTGGATGATAGCATATGAACTGATATCTAAAACAAAATAAAATACAGGGCTTCATATATACGAAGGAAGTGTGGAAACAAGCAGTTATCATCTTCCATATATCTAACTGAAGCTGAGCCTTTTCTTGAGCAATATGCAAGACGCAGTCCACAGAATCAGGTTCTCATAGGTTCTGCTGGGAGTTTAGTAAGGTCTGAAGATTTCCTGGCAGTTGTTGAATCAGGCAGGGATGAAGAGGGCGACCTTGAAACAGAACGAAATGCAACAACTTCTAGTCCTACTCGTACCATAATGGGTTCAGTTCCAAAAGATGAGGGTCTGATTGTATTTTTTCCTGGTAAATATCTTGAATTCGTGATTGGTGGACTTCTACTGATTTTGTATTTATTGGCCTGTATGTAGATGTTGAACTTTAATTTAGGATAGCTTCTGAAATCAATATACATTCTCATTTCAGGAATACCAGGTTGTGCCAAGTCTGCACTGTGCAAGGAAATATTAAATGCTTCTGGTGGACTTGGTGATGACCGTCCAGTCCATAACCTCATGGGTGATCTTATCAAAGGTGTGTGGTATTGATTTCTCTAATATATTGCAGTAATTCTTCAGAAATAATTAAGGAACGTTGACAGATGCACACTGAAGCATTTTGATCAGTTTAAGTTGAAGTGTGCTATGACGGAGTCTAGAATGTGATGCATTAGTTCTCATTAGTTTAGGAAGCATAAGGTGATAACCTATTTTTTATCATATAAATGCAGGAAGATACTGGCAGATGGTTGCTAATGAACGCAGGAAGAAACCGTACACTATAACTCTCGCTGATAAAAATGCACCAAATGAGGAAGTTTGGAGACAGGTAAAGCTTTGGTTTTCTTCTTGTGCTTTGTTGGTGACATTAAAAGGGTTTAGCTAGACAAATCTCCTCTTTTCATCCGAGTGAATTTTAATTGACATGTTCTAATGTCGCAGATTGAGGATATGTGCAGAAGCACGAGGGCTTCTGCAGTTCCAGTTGTTCCTGATTCTGAAGGTTTCTAACATTCTCCTTTACAGTTCTTCTTCCATCATAACTGACAGTTTCTCATAGTAGTGCCCTTCCCAAATGAGTTACATGATGTATCAATTTGCAGGAACTGATTCAAATCCGTATTCTCTTGACGCTTTAGCAGTCTTCATTTTTCGCGTGCTTCAACGAGAAAATCACCCTGTATTTATCTTTATCCTTTATTTTTTCCCACTTTTACAATGTGCTAAATGTGATGAGCTGATTTTTAATGCATAATTTGTATCTGCTATTATGAAGGGAAATCTGGATAAGACATCTCCGTGTGTTGGTTATGTCCTGCTAATGTTTTACCATCTTTATGATGGAAAGGTATCCTATGTTCTGTTGTTGTAGTTGTTAGATTATTGGTTGTTGTTGTGACGAACTCTAACAGCATAGTTAACTTTGTCGTTTGTTCCCCTAATTTCCAGAACCGCAACGAATTTGAGAGTGAGCTGATTGAGCGTTTCGGCTCTCTTGTCAAAATACCATTACTCAAGTCTGACAGGTATGTCGTGTTCAATCCATTAGGTCGTGACTTGCGTAGCTTGTTATTTCTGTCCTGATCGGTGACCTTCGGTTTTTGCATGTACAGGAGTCCTCTACCCGATCCCGTGAAATCTATATTAGAGGAGGGAATATGCCTTTTCGAGCATCACAGGAACAAGCATGGAAGGTGATATATATATTCGAATCAGAACATGTCTTTATAGTGGAATAATTTCTTGTACTTGGATTATCCTTTCTAGCCAAGACTTGCATAGGCTTATGTTGTATTTGTACTGCGCCAGCTTAGGTGTTGAAAACGAATGTAATCTCTAGATTTTCAAGATGATTATTGCTTAGCGAAAATGAATGAACTATTACTCTTGCAGATCTTTTTGACTGTCTTGAAAGATCCAACTCAATTTGAAGTTGTTGCTTCATGCTATTTCTTAGTGTCTTTCTCCTTCGTTATCGAACTTTGTAAATTAGGTTGGAGTCCAGTAAAGGGTCATATAAGGACTGGGCGAATTGGGAATTACGGCTGCGTCAGGTTTTGTTTGCTAATGCAGACTTTCTCAATGCTATTCAGGTATGTACGACTGCTTTCTAGTTCATCTTGTGAACTTCAATTCTTTTCATTATTAAGTACGCATTCTGCCAGCAAGCGACAGTTCGCGTTCCAGTACCTTCATACTGTAAAGCTTGGTGGTAGAGAAATAGACAGATAGATATATTTTAACCCAGATGCCTATCCCTCCAACCCTTCTATAAGCAGACACAGAAACAAAATTATTGTGGAAAGAACGAAGTTTCTCTGCTAGTAAATACTATTGTGTTTGATTGTTGAATTCGTTTCACTCATTCTGTATCTTTTGATGTGCCTATATTCCAGGTTCCGTTTGATCATGTGGTCAAACAAGTGTTGGAGCAACTAAAAGCTGCTGCGAAAGGTGAATCTAGAACACCCACTACTCAGAAGCGGCGGTTTGGAGCAATTGTTTTTGCTGCGGTCACACTTCCAGTTGCAGAAATCAGGACCTTCCTTGACGGCGTAAGTTCTTTTAAACTCTTTTCCCTCTTAAGAGTCGGTGAAAAACCTCTCTGGCATAACAAAGCAAAGGTTATGGTCATAGTTGTCTTAGGATAGAGCCAGTGGTAACTCATAATGAAATACAACTTCACTGATCTTTACTGCTTGTAATTAAACAGTTGTGTGAGAAGGATCCAAAGATTAAAGGTTTCCTCAAGGACAAGGATTTGCAAAGCTGCATTACGAAAGCTCATGTAACTCTTGCCCACAAGGGAACCCACGGCGTTGCAGCTGTTGCTAAGTATAGTGAGTACCTCAACCGAGATGTACCAGTGGATCTTACATCCCTACTCTTTTCGGAGAAATCTGCTGCAATAAGTTCGAAAAATGAATGGCCCCATGTTACCATATGGACTGCACCGGGAGTACCTCCCAAAGAAGCGAACACATTACCAGAGCTGGTTTCAGAGGGCAAGGCAATTCGCATCAATATAGTCCCACCTTTCACCATTTCTGGTACATTAGACTTCTATTGATTTGTCATTGTCAGTTTAGAAGTTCTGAGTTTTGGTATATCTTGCTTGCTGACTTCTACTGATATGTCATTATAACTTAGTTTAGAATTTCTGAGTTGTGCTTTATCTTGCTTGCCGAGTTGAACTGTATCAGCGCAAAGGGAAAGAGAAATTGTTGATAGTAGTTGTAGGTGTGTTACGGCAGAAAAAGAAAGATGTAAATAAAGTTTTCATGCAATGAAGCTGTTGTACATTTTAACACTTCTACTGGTTATTTGGTTACTACTTACTAGTTTGTTTATTCTGAACAGGAGAATCTGGTAAAATCTCGTCCTAATGCATTGAAACGAAGAAACTTGAAAAATATTTACATTTAACCATGCACCTGGCTCACTGCCAAATAAATATTTTGCATTGCTATTTACATGAACAAATACAATACATTAGGAAAATATATTGGGGGTAATTCCTATCCACTCTCGCAACTAGGAAATGGTATGTTATGGCGGTTGAAATAAATTAATGGATTGGTCCCGGCTTATTCTTCTCTATAGATACTTCTGCTATCAACAGTAGCGAAGCTAGAGCACACAGAAGCAAACTTACAAGATCTGCATTTCCAACGTTCCTCTTGTGGAACAAAGTCAGCTTCTCGTTCTCCCAGCCAGAACTCGAGACAATATTTGATCTGACCAATGAGCCAAGTATGATCATACGTGAAATTGTCTTCTCCCAACAACGATTGATCTCCTTGGAATTCATATCTGCATTAGAAGAAATATTAGTCCCTCCTAAAAGAAACTGATTTCTGAAAGAAGCTGTATATTATCACCTTAAAAGAAGCTGCTCGTCAGCCAGAGGCAGCATCAAACATGTATTTCTGAAATATGCAAGTAAGTCCTCGAGGGTCTGCTCATGAAAACAAGAGATAAGGCAAAAATTATTGATCATGTGGTACAACCCAAAAAGAGTGAGGAAAATCCAAATTCACCTTTGCAGGAAAACCTGAGCTAGAAGCGTGCTGTTGAACTTCTACAGACAAAGTGTAGTGAGGATTTAACCCGAAAAAGCTTAAGAAACTTCTCGCACTGAAGTCATCTTTCACCAAGCTGTCCCATAAATACTTGTAACACATTAACTGAAGCCTGCAAAACGAAATTGCACTTCAAGTTCTATATTATGTGCGATGAAGCCGATTGGGCTACCAAAGTAAGTAACTAGGCATATCAATGGGTTCTTAAAAACCAATGTGAAGCATGTCGACCACATACATGGAAGGAGAAGGCTCTTACCTTCCATTTCTTGTTTGTGGTCCTGAAGGAAGTGTAGCTCGAACACGAGTTTTTGTGTCAACAAATATAGGATTTCGAGAAGTATCAGTTACAGGCATTCGGATTTCATCAATTACTCCCACCATCCAAACACCATCTACACAACCTATTCTGAAATTGAAAGACGAACGATAAAAAAAATTATTACTATCCTCTAGAATGTCTTCTAATAAACTCCAACAAGTGCATGAGAAACCACAGAACTTACACCGGCAGTTCGCGCGTTAACCCTTCAAACAGTAGTTGATTCGTACCAGAGATGAAATTCATCAACCTAACTGCCCAAGCATCTTCTGCTGCTTCTACACGAACTTCTACCCTCTTTATTACCTATTTCCAACACATTATTCCAATTAGCAATCGAGGCCCAACCTATCACATTACCAAACATGCTATAACACCTAGTGATCAAAAATAAAAAACTGAAAATCATTATTTGAATCATTTGGCCGTCATGTCTAATTCACAAATTAGAAAGATCCACAAATGAATCGAAACAAACAAAATCATAGAAAGATGGTCTAATACTAGCTTTATATACCTCTTGTTCGAGTTTTGTATGACGAGCCGTACCTGCTTTCATAGCTCTAGTGGCTTTTGGCTTGCCACGAAGAAGAACAAATTCCATTTGTTTTTCACACCATTCCTGAAATTCAAAAATCAGAAATTGAAGTCAACAAATGCACAATTCAACCCAAATTTAAAACACATGAAAATCAAGAAGAAAAAGCCCTAACCGTAGCAGTGATATCTGTAATTGCAAGACCCCTTTTCCTTCGAAATCTATGTAAAAACGTATCAAATACTTTCAATTTCTTCTTCTGGGTATTTTTTGAGTCACCCACCAAATCTTCAATATCTGTACTTGTGAGATTATTATCAGATTCAGAACAACCAGATAATCTCCTCTTGGTATTAAGAGGGATTGTTCCGATTGATTTTCCATTTCTTTGAGATTGGGAAGCAGAAGGTAAAGAAGATCGAGAGGAGAGATACTTTGTGGTTGCTGCGAAGGCAGCTTCAATAAGAGCCATTTCTTCTTCACTTATAATCTCAACTGGGATTAATGGAGGAGGAAAATTTGGTGGAATTGATTCTGTCATTTCTTTAGGGTTCACAATTTCTCATGGAAGGACGGAAAAACTAGCCGTTGTTGATATACCGGTATAACTTGTGTCCCTTCTCTGATACGCCTCAAGTGTAGGTTTCGAGTATCATATTTAAGCATGTCCTCGATCCTCCCTCATTTAATTTTTAACTTCGAGTAGTTTACACTTCTCATTTATTTTGGGGAAAATGTCTTTCTGTCTACCAGGAGATTGATGAATTCTGAGGGTCATTTCCGATTGAAAATGATATTACAGATAAGGTGCCATAAATTTGCAGTTTTGCACAGAAAACAATCAATTTTCGAACAACTCTTTATTTTATTTTACCGTCATTTCATCTTCTAGCAGAGGACTGCTTCGCGGCTGATACCTAATGCTACTACTAGTATGCAGCATTCACCCGGAAATAGTTACTAGGTGTTGTGTTTTAGTGGGTCAAGGGATGGTTTCTGTTTTGGACAAGGAAAGAGGAGATACAAAAGTCGGATTTCTAAGTTTCTAACCATTCATACAAATTTTGACAAAAGATTCTTAGGTTATAACATTTTTTATAAATGAAAAGAGAAAATAAGAAAGAAATTTCATAACTACAAACACCCCAATAATAAATCATAATTTGTGTCTCTACCCCAGAGACTAATACGCCATACATTTGTAACCCATCTTTACTTTTCCTTCGTGTTTCCCTGTCTTTCATCCTCTTTCAGTTCTGATAGCCCTAGTTGCTTCCCCCATTGCTCACAGCAATTGGTTCCGTGTTTACACTAATATTCTTCATGGATGTGCTGTCCACCTTGGGAGGACCTGAATGTCGCCGTGGCCCTGGAGAAGCTGGAAAAGATAGCCGCTTTTTCACACCTACTGAAGATCCTTTCTCTGGAGTTATTTCAATTTTCTCGGCTGAGAGTGGGCTTTGTAGTCGGGACTTGGCGCGAGCTGATTGGGTAGGTATCATATAGCTGGGGAGTGCAGGAGAGCTTGCTAAGCTTTCGTCGTCCCTTACTGATGACCCAGCAATGCTGTGACGCCTTGGCCTTTCTGACTGTATACTGAACGTACTTCTACAATCGTCATCCTGGGCATACAAGTTTCCTCCTGAACTTGCTGTGTTTAACTTCCCACCCGACATTGTTAATCTGGACTGCGGAGTAGAAGGTGAAAGGCGAAGTGGCTTCTGTGCTGTTGGTGAAAATTTATCAACCTCGAGTTCACGACGGGCATATGATTTGCTTATATCTGCTACACCTATTGAACTGCGGCTTACACTTTTCATAGATGCCTGGTCATTCAGTTCTTTATCGATGGTAGTGCTTCGGGACTCCCATGGTCGGGCTGCCATCCAACGCTCTAACCAACTCCATCCCCAGTGAGGATTTGTAGGATCCATAAACATTGGGTTCATAGATCGTGAAGAATTCTTTGTCATTTGCTGCATATCAATCATCACATCAAATTAGTAGAAGAAGAAAACAACTAAAGAAAAAATTTAGAACTTCCAAGTCATTACTAGATCATATTGCCGTAGGAGCTGAGAATCACACTAAAGCGATGTTACAATGGAACGGAGGATGGAAGTATTTGGTCAATAAGAGCAATCTAAGATACCTGGTGAGAGAACGCATAAGCCAGTGCTCTTTCTCTTCTCATGGCAGCTTCTTGTTTGTGTTGTAAGCTGGCTTCAACTTGCTCCTTGGATTGAATACTGTCATCCCAATTCTCTCCCATCTGTTACAAAGAAGCTTGTTCAAAAGAGATAAAAGCATGGAGAATGATCACAAGAACTCATTTAATCAAATAGCAAGGCTACATACTTTCTACATGATGCAAAAATGATTCGGTAGTCAGGACATATAATTCAGTGAAAATACTGCTAGAAGCAACTTTGTAAGGAGAAACTAATAGCAACGAATAAATTTCAAAGTTCCGATTGAAGAAACACAATGGAAGCATAAACCAGGTGGTAGATGTGGGCAAAGCTCAAACTACCAAACCAATGGTGTTATGCAGATTCTCATAGCCAAGAGCCACAGTAGCAGGACAAGTGAATTCTAAGTACTAATACTAATTCATCTAATAGGAAGGTGGAAATGTTGTGTAGGGCACATACACTGGCTTTCAGGTTCTCCAGCTCTTTGTCGCGCTTTAACTGGAGCTGCCGCTGAAGAGCCTGGTTCTCCTCAGCCATTCTGATCCTCCTCGAACGAATTTGAGACTGTACTCGAGCAAGAGTCTGCATGCATCGTAAAGTATTTGTAGCTTGGCGTTTTACAGATTGCCCATCTATCAACGTTTTCAACCTAACCAATCCTCTCAAAGCACGCAATGCTCTCCTTGCCTGATAAAAACAAAACAAGAGCATATAAACACTTATATTCAGACATCACAAAAAACAAAACAAAACAAAAAAAAACGGTTCCACTTGGGACGATGCAAATTCTTTACAAAACTAGAATGACAAAGCAATCTTAAAATGAGACAAGTGTAATACCAGATATCCTCGGAACGCAGTTTGAATCCTGATAGCAGCCGCCTCCTCCACTGATTTACCCGCATAACGCGATACAACTGTTGGCCGAACAGCCTCTACAGATGTCTGAACAGGAGCAGCAACAACCACCTCAGCTGCAGAAGTGCTAGCTGCAGCACCAGAAGAACCATAATTGTTTTGCTCATTCTCGACCTCCTCCAGTTTCACCACCTCTACTGGCAAAGTCGGTGGTGCTTGGACAGTTTCTACCTCTGAAGTAGAGGTTGTTTCTCGGTGTTTCTCTTTTCCAAATCCCCATTTCTTCTTTGATTTACTCCTTTTCTGATTATCAACGACAAATTAACAACTCAGTTAACAGTTCAAAACACACTACTGTATCCTTATAAAAAAATGAAAAAGAAAGAGACGATTCTAACCAGATCTCTCTTCTCGTTAGAATCAGGACTGAATGCTTTCTTCACTGCAACTAACCAATTTTTCCTCCCCATCTCTTTAGCATTCCTCAATTTGACCCCTTCAACATTCATAACAACAACAACTCAAATCAGAAAAATTAACTACATTTCTTCATTTATTATCAACAAATTAGGAATTATTAAATATATGTATGTATGAATAAATTCAGCTCAAAGCTACATTATTTTAATACGAACAGATCCAAGAGGAAACAATGCAAACACTCACGAGTCATGAGCCCACATTGAAAAATTCAATCTTTCACAAAAATTCCCACTCTAAACAACAAATGAAGCAACCCCTATAATGTAAATTTGCAAGATCTCAAAAAAAAACATAATCATTTTTCATTGAAAATTGCATAGATCTAGCCACAACATTGAAACGAAAATATTTATGGCGAAACCAAAACAATACCTCTGTTAATGATAAATAAAACGGATCCCTAAGAAATCTATCTTCTTCTTCCTTTCTTCTTCTTCTGTGAAAAAGATTGATAACCTTTGCAGAGAAAGAGGAAACCTCTTCTCTGTCTCTGTCTTTTGTTTGTTTGTTTTCTCTCTTTGTATATAAAAACAGATCTTGGGGCAGCTCAGTGTGTAATATGAACGATGAGAGATGAACAAGAACAGCTGGGTTTTGTGTTTTCTGTAAGTGGGTCCAATCTTTTTGGGTTAAGCAACGTTTAATGAGCGTTGATTGAACCAGAATGCATAGATTCGCCACTATACCAATCAAGCCCTCTTCTGTGTTTCGGTTCTGTGCATGAGTCCCTAATCTTTCCTAAGCATTTGATAGTAGTCCTTGTAAAGTGGTTGGATTTTGGAGCCATTCGACTCATGGTTCGTCAAGTCGCCTGTTTGGTAAGGG
>JAJJMA010065338.1:3514-17163 GCA_023529015.1 Papaver nudicaule
ACTTGGAGAACAATAGTTCCTCTTTACAATTCTTTTGAGGATTTTCCGAGAGGTCTTCAATCTTTTGCAACACAAATTTAAGCTTGCGGATAAATTCATGTGAAGTGTGAATGTTGATCACGTGGTGTGCATTAGGAATACCTTTTTTTTGATTTTGGATGAAGATACTCTTGATCAGCCTTTTCTGCATAGTAGTCTCTATTTCTAATAACTCTTTCTGCAATAGAAGCCATGATGACAGGTATATCTTGGAAGAGAATATCATTAAGACACAAATATATAGTGTTTGTGAACGGTGCGAACTTAGGAAACCAGTTCGTGAGGCGGTTTTTTATAGACTTTCTCTATATTGTTTTGCTGATTCATTACTTCTTTTAGTTTCCAACAGAAATAAGTTTATATATATCAACAATATGTTTAGGAAATTATTCCAAGAGCATAATCTCTGACAGAGTGAAATGGAGATTCCCATGGTTCCTGTTCTCGACTCTTGCCTTAGGAGCCAGAGGCAGGGAGAATTTCCAAATGAAGTCAAGAGAGTGTTGATCTTCACGTCGAGTCATTACATTTTGGACTCAAAACATGACGTGATATACACCTTTTATACGATTATAGCATCAGACTCACTACAAGAAGGAGTCTCACCATTGGTGTAAGGAATAACTATAACAATTTCTTTGGGATTTATTGTTATATACCATCAGGACAAAAGGTCACTTAACCAATTGCGCGTGGATTCATCTCTTTGGAGCATTGCTCAACAATTTTATGAGATATTGATTTGTATTCTTGCAAAATATTGATTTTATGACATAAAAGTAAGCTAGCGAAAACAATTAACTGACTTGTTCTTTTAATCAGATAAACTTATTTATTTTTACGTCTCAAAATCACAAGTCACAGATTTGAGACGTAGTCCACATTATTAAGTGGAGAACGGGTGAGCATAACGCTCACGATCAGTTTTTATAGAGTAATTCTTACCTTTTCCTCTTTTTCCTGATGATAAAGGAACACCATTAGCCAAATTGCTTAGCCTCTGATTCATCTTCTTTACGTCATTATCAAGATTAGCAACAATAGCCTTTTTCTGTTGAAACTTTTTGCATCTTCGCAGGATATGATTATCCTTGCCACAGAATGAGCAACATTGCTTCTTAGATTGTTTTTTTCTCAGAGGCACCAAAATTGATTTTTTCATTGGCAAGAGGAGTTGATCCTGTAAGTATGAATGTGTTGTTGTTAGTGAAAGAGTCACTTTTGTACCCTAAACCATTTGTATCTCCAAATGACTTTTGCCCAAAAAACATGGCTGAAATTTTATCCGAGCTACCAGATAATTTTTGCAGGTCATCTTTTAGGGTACAATTTTCTGAAAGAAGTCTTGATAATTCACAGGTTAATTTCTCAAGCTGATCATTAGTTATCAGAAGCGATTCTTCATTCTTCTTAAGAGATTCTTTTAACAGAAGATTTTCTTTTAAGAGAATTTCGCTTTTATCTAGAAATTCCAGTATCAGATTATCTGAATCATCTTCATCAGAATTCTCGGCTATTAATGCTTGATCAAGCACGTTCTCAAAGAGATGTTCATTAGGCATTTCATCGAGAGTAACCAAGAGAGAGTTACGGTATTCCTTTCTTGGACATTCTTTCATCATATGTCCATATCCACGACACTTGTAGTATTGGATTTCTTCCTCTGGAACGTCCTCAGTTTTCTTTGGAGATTGTGAATTCTCGAACTGTTGTTTGGAACGGCACATCCTCTTGTTCTTCAGAAGTTCTCTAATCTGTTGGGTAATCAAGGACAGGGTAAAATTTATGTCAGAAAAATCTTGATCATCACATTCATCAGCCCAAGAGGTGCTAGATATTGTGAAATTAGGATCATGATTTGCTTCGAATGAGATAGACTTAAATTCAGTCTTGTGATCATGATCGAAGATCTTGAGTTTGGCAATAAGATTGCCTCTCTTTATATCAAAACCAAATGACTCTTGGATGGCATGTTTTTTTGAGTCATATTTTGGAGGTAGAGACCTAAAGATTTTTCTCACAATTTCTTTTTCCTCAATTGTTTTTCCAAGCGATTGCGAGGTATTAATAATTGCAGAAAGTTTGTGACTGAAATCTTCAAAGGTTTCTTCATCAGACATACGGAGGTTTCCCCAATCTGATGAGAGAATTTGATGTCGATCTTCTTTCTCTGAAGTGTTGCCTTCAAATATGGTTTGCAAAGTTTCCCAATATTTCTTTGATGTACTACACGTAGATACATGATGTTGAAGATCTGGGGTAACTGCATGGATGATCCCATTAAGTGTATCTAAATCTATCTTATCATCTTTCCTTTCGTTATCGGAATATTGTGAGGGAGCTTTATCCTTTACAACATCACCGATTTTAATAGTGGGTATGGTAAACCCATCTTGCACAAAGACCCAACACTGATAGTCTCGTGATTGAAGAAAAGAGCGCATGGCGGATTTCCACCATAGATAGTTTGTGCCATCAAAGACTGGTGGAACATTCACATTAACAGAATAATGTGTGTTCATAGTTCACGAAAGCGTCAAACACAGACAGTTACGTCTTTTACAAGGTGTTTGCCGGCTCTGATACCAACTGAAAAAGAGGGGATACCGAGATACACCACCAACTTTTAGTTTTCGTGAACCTAGTTGATTACTGTTGTTTGAACGATCTCACAAATCAATATTCAAACAAAAACCTGAGTATAGTTCAGAGAACCGAACCCTAACAAGAACGTGGTTCTTGTAGATCTCAACAAAGATGGATTCACTCAAAGGTTATGAATCAACAAACTTGCAATTACTTTAATTATATAGATCAGAGACAATATAATGTGGAAGGGAAAAGTAATGCAAGACACCAAAATTTTGTTAACGAGGAAACTGCAAACCTAGCAGAAAAACCTCGGGACCTCGTTCAGATGTGAACACCCTCAGTATTAACCGAATACAAACGCTAGCCTACTCTCAGATTTCGGACTGGAATGTATCGAGACTGAATTCGCCCTACAAGCAATTCAGCTACCAATGTGCTCCTACGTCTCTTGGCTACCGCAGAAACCTACGTACTTGATTCCCCTAGCTGACGTCCTTTACAGGCCTAGGACTTTCTCCACTTCCCTTCGTGAAGACTAGCGCTACCCTGCCTCTAATAGGACGCCTAAAAGTATCCAAGTAATTAAATGACAATACGAGTGTGATTTCCTTTAGACTTAAAGTCAAGGTTAATGGAAATTTGATATGTTGAATAGGTCTTATTACTCTAGCCTAAACAACTTTACCTATTAACGTTTGGCGAACTTAGTATTAAACCTAGTTCGTGAATATAACTTAAGGAACTTCTAGGGTTTACGATTCAAGATCTACCTTACGAAGTTTCTATCAAATCTTGGTCGTGATAAGATTGAAAATATTCAATCGACCCAAGATATAGGATCATGAATTTAACTTCCGACCTGTGCTTCACGATCCTCAAGTGAAGTTTTTCAATAGTCGTAGTCCAAAAGGACTTCGAGATGACGACCAACCTTTATGCAAGGATACACAGATGTGTAAAGGATTGAGATTGTATCTTGCAGAAGGTCATCTATTTATAGCGATCACCAAGGGAGGCTTTGCTTAAAGTTTAAGCAACCTTGAGTAGGGCTCAAGCAAGTTCCGGAACTAAAAAGGTCCATAGCTTGAATACCCGTTCTCAATCTTATATTAACTTTGAACTAGGCCAATAGTTAAAGAAGACTCAACCTTGATTGAAGGTTTGCGACTTCTGGTTCAAATCATGTTTGAACATCGCTTGCGACTTCTGGTCCAAATACTTGTTTGAACATCGCTTGGATTAAGTAGTTGAATTCCATGGGCCAAGTAATGACGAGTCCGAAAACTAATCATGCCTAGACCGAAAACTTCAAGATATGAAAGTTGGAAGTTTTCTCATGGCTTATATGTACGCGTTCATAGAGCAGTCAATTGGAGTTCAGGAGAAATCAGTAAACTCATATGTACGCTTCATACAGACTTTGCCCGTTCTCTGGAATGCCATAATCAACACATGTACGCGTTCATGTACGCGTTCACCGTTGAGGTCATTTCAAGAGACAATTCAACATACTCTACCTATACATAATATCACGGATGTGACAAATGCAAAGGCGAAGAATCCTAGAATACCTTCAGATCATATAAACAACATCATAGACTATTGATATGATAGAAATGGTAAATACGATACGGAAAGGAAAAACCTTCTGACCTTTAGTGAGGACGTTATGATTTATCAAGTAGTAAGCTCTAGTCTTCTTCTTCAGCGGTCTTCGTCTCGATTACCTAAAACTATCCTAGTCCGAGGTTGTAGAGTAAACTTATCAAGGATTGTGTTTTTGTCTCATAAACTTGACAACTGACTTGAGATATCAATATTAGTGGGTTCAACCGAGCAATGCTCTAACAGTTGGTTCTGGACAAAATAAAGAGGAATTTTGGTCAAAGATTCTTGAGATCTTTGTTGTGATTACCAAAAATCCCAACGACAGAGATTGGAAATCGGTGAGATCTAGATTTAGTGTCATCAAGAAGGATGTAAGGGAGTTCGTATCAATTCCTGTTGCAATTCATCGCCAAAACAGGAGTGGTGCTTCACAAGAGGACTTGGTGAGTTATTTAAACAAATTATTTTATCTACAAATAAATACAGAGGTCCATGAATACTAACTAAACTTATGCTGATTTATGTAGACTCGAGAAGGTCGAGATCAATTCCAAAGGCAAACAGGAGCAACGTTCAAGTACGATGAATTGTATCAACTTCTCAGAGAATCTGTTCCTGGATTCGATTATGAATTGATCGTCCATCAAAACGTGAATCCAAGTGATAATACCTATCAACCCACTAGGGCAGCTGGATCAACATCGACAGGACCAAATGAACGAGTGTGTTGGAAGTTGCAACTATATGCAGATGGCGAGGCCCATTGGTAACAAGGCTGCTAAACGAGAGTTAAATTGTCAAAAAGATATAAGAAAGGGGATTATTAATTAAGGATGAAAATGAAGAGTTGTCTGAACTTAATGGAGGGAGAGACCAGCTATTTGAGTATCTGAATGAAAACCATGCGCGCCAGGAAGTCGAACGATTGCAACAACAATCAATGTGGGTCGATTTAATGAGGGCACAACAAGCGGCTAGGTCTCGAGCAGAGGAGTAAGCATGACAAGAAGAAGAAGCGGCTTACGAGGGTGGATCTTAAGCAACTCGACCCAGCCAAGCATAGGTACTATAAGAAAAAACAAAGGGCTATTTTGATGAGGCAAATAGTCAACGTTGATGATTCAAGCGATGATGAAGTAATCCATATCTAAATTTAACCGCCCGCCTATGTTGTTGTTTCTATCTTATTTAGTTTTAAATTTCCAGTGAAGTAGTTTAATTTTTCGCAATGTAATTTTTATTTTCAATCAATGTAATTTATATTTTCAATCAATGAATGCGGTATTTAGTGCTAATGAATCCCTTTATAATTGTCAATTAAGGATGTTATTATTTGATAATTAATCACTGTAGTTGTAGTTCTATTAGGGTGTAATACAGATCCAATTTGCGGCATCCAATTTTCCAGAACTGCGGCAACGGTTAAAATTGCAACAACCATTCTCTAGGCTGTAATTCTAAGGAGGGAACCTTAGAATTCAAACTGAGCGTACATTCAGTGTACGCACTCGGCGGCCAGTGAATGACCGCCAAGAATTCTAGCCGTTAAGATTAAAAATCAACCCCTGACAGCCATCTGATCTACCATCAAATCAACTTACTGTTAATCCAACGGATCTATCCCCATTAGATTCAAATTTTACCATTTCTCTATTTTTTACCTTCAAAAAACACACCAAGTATTACATCCAAATACATTTTTTTCCTCTCAAGCATTAGCTCCATCTCTCAAGTATTTTACCCAAACACCGTGGATACAACACAATCACAACAAACTCCAATGGAACAAACATCACAACAAGCTCAACCACAACAACCACCCGTGGAACTAACACTTAAACAAAAGAGGAGTAAAGCTAGAAAAAATTATGAACCGACTGAGCTAAGTGCTCTATTGAGAGCTTGGTATTCGGTGCAAATGCAAAAGGTAAAAGAGAAAGATCCAAATAAGTCTTACACCATGAAACATGTGTTGCAAACATTCACACTTTTTAATCCGGATGAGAATGTGAACTTTCGTGATCAAAGTGCAATTCAAAGAAGAGTGAGAACAACTATTAAAGAGTGCAAACTTTTTGAAGAATATGTAGTTCAACAAATGAGACTCCATCCGGATTATGATCATGAAAATTTGGTAAGTTATGAAGAATTTCATTACACTAAATTTAAAAATCTTATTGCACCAATGATACTAACAATACCTTTGCATCATTTATAGACTCTTCATGCGCGATCCGCATATTTCACGGACAAGCACACCCATTTTGCTTTCGATGCCGAATACAAGCGTTGGAGAGAATACGAGGATAACTTACAAAGCCTTCGAGCCCATCCAAATGAAGTTGCTCTCGGAGTAGATTCAGATGATGATCATATGACAACAAGAGTCTCTCAACCTTCCCCAATAACTCAATCATATCAACAAGAAGTAACTCAAATTCCTAAACCGTAACAATTGTTTTCCAATAGCCCAAACATTGATGAGATCTCAAAACCACGCCCCAATCGCGATTGCAAAAACAAGAAATTGAGGGTCCGCAACAACAACACAATCACAAAAGGCACCCTCACTCCAAGGATCTCCTTCGAATTCTAGTGGCTCCTCTTCGATCTTACCTTCATCAAGTAATATTATTGGGTACTTACAACAAACCCAAGAGAGGAACCATCAAGCACAAATGAATCTTTTTAGCCAAATGGTCATAACAAATGATCGACAAGCGAGGCGCCTAGAAGAGGAAAAAGATGCGAAGATAATGGCATTCGATTATTCGCATCTTGGCCCGGATGGACAAGAATGGTACCGCATCACGCAAAAGGCTATTTTGCAAAAACAACATCGAGAGTTTCAAGCAAATCAAGCTCAACCTCATGCTCATCAAAACCAACAATCTTCTTTCCAAGGAGCACAATCATATCATTCTTCACCCTTTTTTCCTCTAACATCCACTTACCCTCCACCACCATATGTACCTACTCATCAAGTACCCATTAATCATTCATACCAATCATCTCCTACTCCTTATACTCCAACTCCATTAACCCAAACACACTTGGGTTATACGGTAAGTCACCCTTCATCATCTTCATCCCCTTCATCACCACCTCTCTTCAATCCAATGATTCACTACAACAACAACAACAACAATGAGTACAACAACAACATCCATGACAATTCCCCTAGGGCGGATAGTTAATTATGTATTAACTTTCTAGTATGTTTTTTTCAAATTCTATAGGTAATTATAGGTATAAGCTTAGTTTAAATATCAAGTGTATTTCAATTACCTAAAATGTAATGGATATGTTGGTGCCACAACTCTATTTAATTAAACTTGTGCTTATGTTAATTGGTGTCTACAATGAGTATGTAATCGGGTAAAGTCTTACCAAAATCAACCTAATAAATTGAATTTCAACCACAAAATACATTATGAACCCTAATTACCAAATTTCATACCTTTGTTGATTTCATGGATGATAATTGAAATTGAAACTTGCACAATATCTGCCTTTGAGTGTAGAACAAATCCTTCAAAAATTGTGCAATGACTCTTCCTATAACACCACTATAATCGAAAGGGGGTAAATTTGGTTGGGAGGGTTTTTGGTGAGGGGAAAATAGAGAGGAAGAAGAAGTGAGGGAAACCCGAGTGGTTTCTGTCTATTTTTAGTTACCAGGCGGCCATTCAGTGGCCACCTGGTCAAGGTCAAACCTTGACTGAAGGCGTACACTTAGTGGCCGACCCCCAAATTTGGGCGGCCTTTCGATGGCCGCCTCTCAACCATTGTAGTTGCTTTTCAACCACTTTTTTTTGGATCTAAGATTTGGGTATAAAACACAAAAAATTGGCACCGTAGTGCTTGCTCTTTTATAGAGAACATACATAACTTGCTTACCATAATTAAACTCCTACCATAATAAGACTCCTACCATAATAAAACTCTTAGACCAAATCCTAAGACTCAAAGACTCCTAAACTATCAGGAACATTGATTGGAAATAGCTAAACTTTGACATAAACTCTGACAGGACTGGTGTCTGTCAAACACTCACAAAACTGAGTTCTATCACCGAAAATGCTTCCCATCGCCCCCTCCCCCGCCTGACTGGCTAATTTCTATTGGTTGTGGTGGAGTTGGGAGGCCCCCCTATAGATCTTGGTTGGTGGGGTTGAGGGGGAATTTGTGGTGTTTGTGAGTGACACCTAAGCGGGCGATGGAAGAGGGGGAAGAAAGAGGGCGATGGGTAGCAGCTTCGTTCTATCACCATTTTTCCTGTCGGATGTTATAAAAGCTGAGTAAATACAAAAAATACATCCTAGATGATTTTTGAAACTGGAAGACTTAAATTTTCAGGGATTATCGCCTGGACATGAACCACAACACAAAACGAGATTGTCAAGGTAAAGTTAGAGCTGCACAGGAAAACCGGCTGAAACCGAGAACCGAACCGAACCGAACCGAAAGAACCGAACCGATAGAACCGAGGTTAAGGTATAGGTTCTGGTTCTAGGACCGAACTAGAACATATATAAGGTATAGGTTTAGGCTGTCGGTTAACCGAAACCGACGGAAAAAAACCGATGATCCTAGGACGTTAGATCTACCTAACCCCATTCATCCTAGCCGTTCATCCATACTATATTATCTTCAAAAAACCCTAGACGCAGAACCTAGCCTTTAGTTTTTCCTTCTTTTCCTTTCGCAGTTTCTCTTCTGTTCTTCTCTCTTCTGTTCTTCTCTGGTTCACAGAGGCGATAAACACCACCACCATCATCAACTCTCTTTTCTCTGCATCAATCTCTTCACTTGAATCATCAACACCACCATCATCAACTCTCTTTTCTCTGCATCATCAACACCACCATCATCAACTCTTCCAATCAAAGTTAGTATTACAAACCCTAACTTCGATTCCTTTGATTTTTTTTTTTCTGTATACGTTCAATTAAATTTAGGATTTATGATTTGATCATATTAGTTTAGTTTGAGATATGGGTTTGTTTTAATTTCTCTGTATATGTTCGATTTGAATTTGATTTCATGGATTTTAATTTGTTGGCAGGGATTTATGAGAAGAACAAGTAGAGGATCTGGATCTGTTGCACAAGAGCGAAAATTAGTCTCAACTAAGGGGTTTTAACCTAAAGGTTTGATTATTTCTTCTCTTTTTTGGTTTTAATTTGTTGCACAAGTAGAGGATCTGGATCTGTTGTATTTTGTTTTAATAAGATTTCAGAGTATTTTGTTTTCTGCTGTATGATTAAGTTTTTGTTTGTTGCATGTATGATTTTTGTATATCTGCTGTGGTTTGTTACTTGTATGATTAAGTCTTTGTTAGTTGAGTCTAATGTTCTTTGTTTCTTTGTTTACTGAATGGAAAAATGTTAAGTATGAGGTTTACTGATCATTCCCCACTTGCTTGAAGTTCTTATAAATGTTTATAAGGGTTTCTTTCAAGGATTTACTTGTTGGGAAAGTGTTTTTCATCTTACAATCTCTTTGATCAGTTGCATGTTTGATTTTGTTTATCCTTGTGCTACAAAAAGATATACCAGCAGTTCAATTAGGCTTTGTTTCAATCTTTGACTACTGTGTCTTTCTAAAATAAGGGAGGGTTGGAAAGGATTTTCTTCTTCTGCTATGGTTGTGCTGTTTAGATATTGCTTTGTAACTTTGTTTTGTAACTTGAGCTAGAGCTGATTATTTTGTATTTTTTGTAACTTGAGCTTGAGCTTGAGCTGATTATTTTGAAACTTTGCTTGTCGACAGGAAGTTAATCATTTGATTTCCTGCTGCAATTGCCTAATTGCCTTTACTCTCATTCAGGTATAGCGTATACCCTGCCTGCTTTGCTTGTCGACAGGAAGTTAATAACAGACCTACTTGTTTAGTTACAAGTTTTGTTATATCTATGTAGTACTTAGTATTGTTGTTGTCTACTTTCTTTGTATCTGTGTCTCTAGCAATGGCATCTCGTCGTGTATCTCCTCTATGGATTCACTTTGACAGGGTGGATATTGACCATGCACGGTGTAAGTATTGTTCACATATAGTGATGTCCAATACAGTCAGACACGGGTCATCTCATCTCAGAGCTCATATGAGGAGTTGCGGATTTATCCCTTCATATGTAAAAGAACAATTTGGATTGGCTAATGGACAAGGGCATCAAAGGAATGGATGATTTTATGTTTGGTTTTCATTAGGGGGAGATGTTAGTTTCTGTTTTGTGTTAGGATTATTATTAAGTATGAATGGTATGCCTGAATTACTTATGTTGAACATGTAAGAGTGTTAGTGTTTATTTAACTTATTACGTCAAAGAACTCAGGAGTCAGGAGATGTAATCTAAAAACTTTATGATGTTTAAGAACTCAGTTGGTTAAGGATGTCCTTTCTTTTCATTCTTATTGTGATTAATAGTGTATGCTATTTTCTGTTTTCTGTTTTCTATTTTCTGTTTCATTCTTATTGGTTAACTGATTATGATTATCAACTGACTTGTTCAACTCTTGCAGGTAGTAATGGATGATTCTGATCAGTCTATAGCAATGACAAGTACCATGTCAAGCCCTGCTCCTGGTTCAACACAACCTACATCAACACCTATTGCTGCACCTCCTATTGCTGCACCTGAAGTCCCTCCTACTGATTCAAATGCTACTGCTAGAGAACCTGCTGTTGCTGATGTTACTGGTGTAACTCTGGATAATGCTAGTGCTAATGGTTGTGCCATGAATTACTTGAAGTATAGTGTTGTTGGTTGGACAGGAGCAACTGAGAGAGCCAACTACTTGCATGTAAGTTTGTTTTCTGTCCATAAACTCCTCATTTAATCTATGTATTTAATATATTAGTCTTATTTGCTAACTATCTCATTCTTATTAGGTGAGATGTGCTGCCCATGTCATGGCTATTGTGGTGAGAGATGCAGTATTGATTTACAACAAGTCAATAAAGAGGATAAGGTCTGTGGTTAAGTATGTATTGTCTTCTCCACAACGGTTGGCTAAATTTAAGCGTTGTGCTGCTTTAGCAATGGTTCCATGTAAGAGGGGTCTAGTGTTAGATGTGAAGAGTAGGTGGAACAGTACTTATGTCATGTTAGATGCTGCTGAGAAGTATGAGAAAGCTTTTAAGAGGATGGAAAAGGAAGATAGGGACTATTTTAACAAATATTGTGACCCTAATGTTGTTCCTGATTTGCCTAACACTAATGGTTTTGATGTATGTCTTTCTGATGTTGAAGATGCTTTTGAAAGTGAGCCTGAATCTAATGATGATGAGCCTGATATTGTGGAGATTAGTAGCAACAATAGGAGGAGAACTCAGACTCAGAGGTCAGGGAGGCAGGTGGCACAATCAAACACTCCAATACCTAGTATTCATGCTCCATATGTTGAGGATTGGGCATATGCTAGGGGTCTTGTGAAGTGTTTGAAGGTATTCTTTGATGCTACTGTAAAATTTTCTGCTTCCAATCATGTTACAACTCATGCTTTCTTATGGCAACTAGCAATTATCCATGAACAGTTAGTTAGATTTAGGAACATGGCGGGTGATTCTTTTATCTCTAGAATGGCTGATATCATGTGGCGAAAGTATAATTCATATTGGGGGGACTATGAATTAATGAACTCCACTATTTTTTTTTGCTCGGTTACTTGATCCTACATCAAAAGAAGGTGGTTTGGAGTTTATTTTACTTTGTTTGTATGAAGAAGAAGCTGATAGGAGTCATCCTAAGACTGATGATGTTATGAAGAAGGTGAAGCAAGATATGGTGAGGCTATTTGAGGAATACAAGGCCATTCATTCAGGTGTTGAGGAGGGGTCAACTAGTGTTGCAGGTGCAGTTGACACTCCAAGTGTTGCACAAGATGTGAGTATTGAAGATCTTCTTGAGCAAAGGGCCAAAAACCACATGAAGAATCCATCAATTGAGGGGAGATCAGAGTTAGACAAGTATTTGATGGAAGAGCGTGAGCCTAAGAATCCTAATTTTGACATATTGGAGTGGTGGAAAGCTAACAGTGAGAAGTACAAGGTTTTATCTTGCATGGCAAAAGATATTCTTTCAATGCCAGTTTCTTCTGTTGCATCTGAAGCAGCATTCAGTACTGGGAAAAGGATTCTCACTCCATGGAGAAGTTCTTTATCCCATAGGACAATGGAGGCTCTACTTTGTACACAGTCATGGTTAAAACAACCAATTGCTCTTGATTTACTCACTGAGTTTGTTCCAGATGACTGTTCTTCCATCGAAGAAGGTAAGATTTCTTTTCCCTTATTTCTTGTTGTTTAGTCTTTTTCCTTAATGTTTCAACAATTAATCCTTAGTCTCATTTCTTGTTGTATACTCTTGATTGTTTTGCAGAGTTGTTGGGTCAAGAGCCGGAGGTGTTGGACGATTAGATGCTTGGATTAAAGACTTCTATGCTTGGATTTGAATTAAAAACTACTGAGTTGTTTCTGAATTTTTATGCTTGGCTTTAGAACTTGAAGACTTCTGTTGATTAAATTTTTATGAACTTCTATGATTATGGATTATCAATTATGAGAGTATGAAACTTCTATGAAATTATATGTATCATGTATGTGAGTGAATTTGACAGGAAACAGGACTTGGAAACTGACAGAAAAAACCTTATTTCTGTCAGTTTTCACTGAATTTTTATTACAAAAATGCCACTGATATTATTTACGAAAATGCCACTGACATGAACCGAGAACCGAACCGATAACCGGACCGAACCGATGGAAAACCGAAAAACCGAAAACCGAAGGTTAAGGTTAAGGTTAAGGTTTTCAATCTAGAAACCGAACCCCCTTCGGCTTAAGGTACAGGTTTAGTATCATCGGTTCGGTTAACCGACTTTGTGCAGCTCTAGGTAAAGTACTTTATAGCAGGTACACTAAAGTAAAACTACGGGTCGGCCTTGGGGCTCAAATGGGCACGTTCGGTATGAGTGGGTCGACTTTTGGGGCTTATAAGTCATATAGAACCGGCACTCATCCTCCCAGTACTACCTTTCATTTCCCCAAAAGATAAGTTCAATGGCTCTGCAGTTTTACTGAACAGTAAAACCCTAAAAACTCAAGGCAACAATGGCGGACTATCTTCCAGAGGAGGTTGTCACTAAGATCTTATCTAAGCTACCAGTAAAATCCATACTACGATTCAGGTGTGTATGCAAATCATGGTTAGACTTATTTACTAGCCCTACTTTTATCAGACAAAATCTCAAACATGTATACTACACCAACAATACCCGTCTCTTGGTTAGAGATGATAATGATTTCTACTTATCCACAGAACATGTCTCACCATCACCACTATTACCATCACCATTGAGCCTTGATGCCATTGAGATTGATTACCCATTCAAATCTCCATTTCATTT
>JAJJMA010065391.1:0-13463 GCA_023529015.1 Papaver nudicaule
GCAAGTATAATCAATCTGTCTTATCGATAATTGATTAACTCTTCTCATTCAGCATTCAATATCTAGTGAGAACTGAATATCCATTCTTTCTTAGCAATTTAATCATCAACATCACAGAAATTATAGCAATTCTCTGATCTCATCTTTCTCTGCTTCCCTCCCTAAACCAACCTTATATCCTCTTCTTGTAACTGAAGCAATACTCGAACGGCCATTTCTTGGTTTAGGCGAGTCTTGTTCGATCTTGACCTCTCGAATACCATTACAATCTTTTATTACATCATCATATTTCAAACTTTACCCCTCAGATTCTCTTTATTGTTTTACACCTAAAACACATATCTTCCCCAGAAACTTTTTTCTTTTTGATTTTTTTTTTGTCTTCTTATCTACCTGCAGGAAAATGGCTGGTGATAAGGCTCATGCTGCTTCGAAAGATTCCTATAAAAGGAAGAAGGGTTTTCTTCTAACTTCTTTTCCTTCCTTTCTTAATTCTTATTCTAATGATTCGATGACTGTGAAGAAATTGAAGGGACCTCGTCGAACTTATTTTGATGTTCGTTAACCCGAAGAAAACCTAAGAGAGACTAAGAGCAAAGGGCAGATTATTGTTAAAATTGAGGTTGCATTATGTTAAGTGAAGCTAAGTTGTAAAGAAATCAGTTCTCAGTGGTGTGATGAAATGAATTCCAAACTATTCGAGGAACCTATTTATAGCAATTAAACTCCAACTTATCTCGTAAGAATTAGAACACAAGTGGAAAGAGTGGAGAGAGTGAAGTGAGTGGATAACGTGTTAGATTCATGTCCTTGACTGTAGGAAATACCAACTATCATACACCCACTTCCTATTTTCCTCGCAATGTTCACATGACTTAGTTTCTTTCCCGTGAGTGAGTGTACCATTATACCACACGTGTCGTAGACCGCCAAACCAAAACCCTAAGTGATATTCCCCCACATAACTTGCTTGATTCTCGTAGAAATATTAAGCAGCAACGGATTTAGAGGGGGGCTAGGATATGCTGAAGCCACCCCTAAATCCCCCCAAATTTGATTTTTACTATAGAAAAGGTCAATAAAAAAAATCCAACCACCCATGGGTGGGAAAATATATCTCTACATACTCTCTACCCTTTAGGATTTTTATTCTGTAGGTTTATTATCACTTGATTTTACATGGATTTACAGATTTGATTCAGAAATGATTACGATTTGGCGTTGGTAATTTGTACTCTTTCGATTATTATTGATCTAATGGCAAAAAAACGTCTAAAATTTTCGGGCTTTATTGGTTTATTGTTGATTTTAGTGGCAAAAAACGCCTAAATTTTCAGGCGGCCTCTGGCCGCCATGTTGTTCTTTGATGCTACCATTTGTAAAAAAAAAAATAGCCACCCCAAACATAAAATCTTGGTTCTGTCACTGATATCAAGTAATATTTGATATTCTATTAAGTCAAAATTGACAAAATGCTGACAAAGTCTTTGTTAGCCAGAATTGTGAGGCACACAGGGCCATGGTATTTCGTAGCATTTGCGTGTTTGGGAATTTATGTGAGCTCTCATATGCCAGTGATTGAGCTCGTGCAATCATGTTTGGCATGAATCCTTGAAGTTCAAGAATTAAGTTCGTACAATCTTGTTAGATGAGAATTGAAATGAATATATTCTAGAGGTTGACCTCGTGCAACCTCTCTCGTGCCAAGGATTGAGCTCGTGCAATTCATCTTGGCTAAGTGTTTCGTAGGAATCCATATTGTCTAGAGATTGAGCCCGTGCAATCAGGATTTAGACAAGAATTATGGCCTTTGGCACCCTATTTGGCAAGAATATTGAGCTAGTGCAGCTCTCGGTGTGCCAAGAATTTAAGAATTTTATTTGTGGCACTCCAATAGGCGCTTATGTCAAGCTAGGGAATCAATTTTCTGGAAATTAGAAAGTGAAGTGGTCACTGGGCTTGTAGCGGATGGCCGGCCATCCTTTATCCAATAGGTAAAAGTGGTCGGCCGCTTTAATGTTTACTAGGCCACTAGTTGGGGTTTGGCTATGCGAGTGCCTTGAAAAAGAGATAGTTTAGCAAATTAGTTTCGCATTAATAGAGAGATTTTAGCAATTGATCAGTCTCATGGCAACGAGATTGCTAAAATCGAGGAATTATTAGCAAAAAGCGGCAACTCGTTTACTAACAACGAGGAATCATATTTTTAGCAAGGACATCTCTTAGCAAAGAGTTTGCTACAAGCTATTATCTTTTTACTAAAAGGTATCGTGAAAACAAGTTTACTAAAAATATAAAGAACTTTACTAAAACTAAAAATCCCGTAAGAAAGAGTTTGTCAAAAAGAATTTGATTTTAGCAAAAGAGCCTATTAGAAAAGTATTTGCTAAACACAAGGAAAATCTAACATCTATTTTAACAACAACAAAGATTGGCATTAATCTAGGTTTGCCTAACACATGTGTTGGTAGTAAATGGCATTCAAAGTAACCAGGGCCTTAATGGCCGAGCACAAACATGGACGCATAGGCATGGGCAATATGGCCTAAAAATTAGGAATGGCTTAGCCAAGCATAGGCATGGCCTAGTAATTAGGGCATATTCGGGTAGGCATGGCCTTAATGGCATAGGCCAACGGCCGGGTAACATATGCCATGGCCGAGATATTATGACATTTTGTCGGGTAGGCCTATGTAGTGGTCAAGGGAATTGCCGGATAGTTAGGGTTTGCATGGTCGAGCAGGCCAAGTTGGAATGGCTGATATGGTCGGTTCGTAGTGGTCGAGTATGCTTGAACCAATGACCGAACAAGTAAGGTATTCATGGCCGAGTAATTAGGGTGGCCATGGCTGAGTAGGCCTAAGCCAATGTCCAAGTAAATTATAGAGATGGCCGATCAAGAAAAACACCAATGGCCGAGTAAGACTCATGTCTATAGCAGGGTAGGCCAAACTTATATGGTCGAGTAGAATTGAAATGGACGAGTAGGGCCCATCGAAGGTCAGGCCAAGCAGGTGGCCAGGAAATATTAGGCCTAATTGGCTGGTAGGTACAACCCATAATGGTCGGCTATTTAGGGTGACTTGGCCGAAATAATAGGCCTTAATGGACAATGTGTATTTAGGTGCAAATTTGGTCGGTCATGCCATAACAGCCCTTGCCATAGGCCAAGGCCTATTTGGCATTTGGCCGGTCAAACTGAAAAGCTTAAATTTACCTTTGTTTGAATTCTTCTTGTGGAGATTGTAGCAATCACTTTTCTGGAAACATGGTAGCAATATCCTCGTAGTTAGCGCTGTCAGAACTTCGACTCAAGAGATGTCAGTACTCAAAAATTACACATCACAGAGACATCGCATAAGCACATAACTCATTATTCTACACGTGAATACCAAATATCTATCATCCACGTAGCGTATACTGAGTATCACTTTATCTTATCTCGAGGTGAATGAAGAATGGGTCAGTGAGGCGGTGACCCGCAGCATGAAAAAAGGCCATAAACAGAAGGCTTGTATGTGTCAAGACCAAAGAAGTCCGTCTGAAGCCAGGTACGGGAAAATAAGTGACAATTAAGAGAAAGGCGTACCCCGCTTGCAAATTCTATAAATACCTAGCTCCTCCACGGGACAAGGAATTTGATGATTTTCAATGAGAAATTTAGGAAAGTAAGAGAGACTCAGACCCTTGTAATCTTGCTTCACTCACTAAGAGTCAAACCGACTATAGAGAGATCAATTGTAACAACTTCATTACATAGTGAAACAACAACTCAATATCCCTTGAAGTAGGATTAATCGAACTACGTAAAATTACTTTGTGGTATTTGTAAAATTCTGAAATCGTATTTACTTTCTCGTACTTCCTTTATTGCATTAATTTTTAATGAGAAGTATAGGGGGAAGAGAGACTCAGACCCTTGTAATCTTTTCCCTTGCTTCACTCACTCAAACTCAAACTGACTATAGTAACACAAAGCCCAAAAATGTTGTGATCCCACCAGCTATGGGTGAGTATGGACCGGATTGGGCTGATTTTAGCCTCATCCGTGCCGCATCCAATAAATGGAGGATTTTGAATTTCGCATCTGCATCTGATCCATCATCCAACAGATTGGCATCCAATGGGTGTGCGGATGCGCGGATTGGATGTGGATGACCCGACAGATTCTTTTATAATAGAGAAAAAACTTGGATTTCCATAAACCGATACAACAACGTACGCGTATAACATTTCATGGATAACACCTCCAAAAAAACAAGTTCTTATAACAAGCACCAACTTTTTCATTTACAACTCATAACACTGAACATATTAGCCATTATTACATAGTGCAATTATTATCTTGTGAGATTTATGTCCCTTGTTTAGTTGTAACTTCCAGCCCTAGAAATTCAGCCAAATTGAATATACTTAAGTTTAAGTATCAACCTAACCCCATGTATCCTTAATAAAATTATAAGTATATCCTTAACCTAGCGGATGTGGGTATTCATCGGATTTTTAGGACTCCATCCGTACCCAACCCAAAATCCATTGGATGCCAAGAATTGCATCCGCAACCAATCCACTAGTGAGCGGATTGGACACCCAGCCGCAAAAAGTCGGGTGGACCGGCTTGGGCCGGCGGATTTCGGGCCAAATGCTCACCCCTACCACCAGCCAAATTTAATTTTTAACTGCTGTTTTTGGGACTGCAGACTTTTCCTTGGGGCTGCAGTAATAAACAAAATAGAGTCACCCACAAATAAAGTAGAAAAACTCCATAGTCAAAATATTATTAATTTTTCTTTACCTTGAACTAATCAAGTGTTTAAACTTGAAACCCCGTAGAGTTCACCAATACCAGCGCCACCACCACTACTAACAGCACCACCTCCACCACCACCACCGCCGCCGCCGCCGCCGCCGCCGCCGCCACTGATGATCATTTGCACTGTCAATATAATAATCATCGTCGACCACAGGTAGATGAGCGTAATGCACATTATGACGTGTTTCCATAATCAATTTACCACATTCAGTTTGCTATCCATTGACAAATAAACCATCTTTTACAGCTTCAACAATTTCTTCTCCTCCTCTTCTTGTTACTTCACTCATGATATACTTCTCCAAGTTCTCTACTGCAAATTCTGCAGCTTTGGGATGTATACCATCTTAATAAAATCCAATTATTACTCTTAATAACTTCCCCAATAATGTTAAAGTTTTTCAAATTCAATTATTTTACTGCAATTGTATTCCGGTGAAGACAAATTTCTAAGATACCAGCATATTGTTCTATTGGTGGTGGTGCAACTGACCACCAGTCCAACACTACCAATACCACCAACTCCACTTAAACCACCACCAGCAATTATGAGCACCATGACCACTACCAACACAACACCAATCGATTTCAATTAAAACCCCACATTTCTAATTATTCACAAACTTGAAATCATTTAAAATCAAAGTCATTACATCATTTCACGTAAATGAGCAAGATAAATATAACCATCGTCAGGAAGACCTAATTCTAGAATCTTCTTCCATACAGTAACAGGTAAAGAAGAAGTTGAAAAAACTGGTTGAGATATGATTCTCATTGTCGTCTTCAATTGAATCATCGAAAATCAGATTTTCGTAAGAATTATTGTTGACTCTCACAAAAACTCGATCACCACCAGGTTCAGCGTCGTAATTAGGGTCTGAGGTATCTCTTGCGTGTAATTGAAATACTGCAGATTTCTTTTTGTCTATGAATTTCTTCTTCCCCATAATTGATTCTTTGACCTAATTGTTACGCTGGGCTCAAATTTGGAGATTATTAGGAGATGGAGATGGAGGGGAAAGTTGTGTGTTGATAAAATCGTCTGAAGAGTGTAGAGAATCGATTTGACACAAGTAAAACCCTTGAAATAACCGCGGATTTAGGGTTGTGGTGGTGGTGGCGGAGGCGGCGCTAATATCAGTGGTGGTAGCGGCGCTGGTGTTGGTAGTGGAGGTGAAACATGAAGAAGAACATGGTTTTTTTTCTTTTGTTTTAAATTTTAGTTTTTGTCTTAGTTTTTGTTTGATTAGGTTTTTATTGGACATATCATATCAAGACCTCTAGATAGCTTTAGTTGACTGCAGTCTCAAGGGAATTTTTGCAGTCCCAAAAACAACACATTAATTTTTGTAGAAAACCAAGCCTAAATGGGCTTAAGCCCGGGTAAGAAAAAATTTCAAGCCCAAACCCCTCCCATTCTCCGTTCCCTTTCCGCCACTGGAAACAACAACTCAATATCCAGTGAAGTAGAATTAATCGACCTACATAAACTACTTGTGGTATTTGTAAAATTACTAGGGTACGACCCGTGCCGTAAACACGGGCTTTGATCGATCATTTGATCAACTACGGTTGTATATTTCGAGACAAATGGCTGAAAGATGGTATTGCACTATATGTAGTTTGGAAACTCACTTTTCAATCAATAACAACCGTTTATATTTGATAATTTGATCTGCCGTTTTGTGCAGATGTAAAAGTGTAAAATTTGTACAGTACCTAATAGTGACGTATGTAACTCACTTTTGTTATGCATTCGATCGTACTACATAAGTAGTATCCCATAGTTACGGGCACCGTATATCTCACTAAAGTAAGACACAAACACTCATGTACATTCCACTAAAATAGGACAAGAGGTGCTTTAGAAAGAAAAAAACATGTGAACCATCGTTATTCATGATCTTTTTATAGGAAAAAGATTATTACCCGATCAATCTGTACGGGGCAATTTTATCTAATACTGGTTTCATCATCCTAAGTTTTTTTTTTCATCCAATTTTTTTTCATCATCCTAAGTTAGCCAGTTGAAGTTGGATGTAAACTTATAACAACCAAGAAAAAACACAAAGATGATCTCGTTGTTGAACTTTTAAAATGGTCTTATGTTTCTCGCAGACTCACACAACCCAGAATTCGTCAAACCAAACAAATGAAAAAAGAGATAATATTTGAAAAGACAAGGGTACCGAGTATACCACCAATCTTTTATTTTAGTTCACCTATAAGTCAAACCTTGAACGGTTCCTGTACTCAAGAACTCAATAACAATATCTCCTTCAGATCTGATTGATTCACACAAGGGAGTCAATACAAGATCCGAAAGGCTATGTCAACAACCAAGTACGATACTTTAATTATAAATGACAAGTCAAATATAATGCGGAAATAAAGTAAAGTACACACAAGAATTTTGTTAACGAGGAAACTACAAACAAGTAGAAAAACCCCGGGACCTCGTCCAGTTTGAATACTCTTAAGAATTAAGCCGCCAACACACCTACTCTCAGACTTCGGACTAGCTGGTGCAGACAATATGACCCTAATACGAATATTAGTTACAAAGATTTCCCCTCAGTATTCCTACGCCTCCAACCACAGCAAGGTGGTCATGCACATGTACTCCCCTACGCAAACATACATCATTTACTGTCTTACGCAATAGTTGCCTCACAGCCCGTCGCGAGGACTATCGCTACCCGACCTCCAATTGGACGATTACAACCTTATGGACAACAACCAAATAACGGCAGGTCAAATCGCCAGATGATATCCTTGGTAACTAACAGATATTTCACCGAAGTCGTTTTACACCAAAAGTGAGGATATTTAAGTTTACTTTGGTAATAAACTCCTCGAGATATTGATCAAGGTTTCAAAACCAAAACTCCCGAAAGAGCAACCTTGTCGTCCCAGTTGGAATCAAGCAGATAGTTGTGGCAAGTACGATATGATATGACCTTGAAGAACAGTGTACCTGCGAAGAACAAATCTAATAACAGCGATCTTGATTCCACTCTATAGTTTAGGCACACAAACCGAAAGCGGCTTGCTGACAAATCCAGGTTAATAGATAAAGAGTATGTTCTAATCACAACGATCTTGAGTGGCCTTATTGCAGAAAAGAAGGACCATAGAATAAACAAGATCGCAAGGTTTGATAGACGTGATAGAACAGAACACAAGTACAATACAAAGAAGACTAGTAAAACATAAACTAGTTTCCCGCAGAGGTACTTCTAGGCTTCTCGATCCCTAGAGAAGACTTCCTCGCAATTCTAGACCGAGAGCTAAAGTTCAAAGGTAACTGAAAATAAAAGCGGCAGACATGAGCTATAGATCCGAAGAAAATCTTGGTAGAGGGATAAAGCTTTCAGGAGAGATACCACTACTATTTATATTGACTAAGGCTCAGCTTTGAAATGAGGCTAACTTATTTTCGGAAATTCATTAAAGCACATTTCCATATTAGTTCCGAAATTCCTCACTTAGACTCATAGCATTTTAATGAGATCTAATACTCTGGCATTTTTACATTAAAGAAAAATATAATTCATAAATGAAAATATATTTTCAATAAATGTTTAGCCAAGAGCAATCAAAGCAAATATACTCATAAGGTATATTTGGATATTTCATTAATTCGAAATATGATGCTTACCAAATATGCTCCTTGGGAAAGAGCTCATTTCGAAAACGTGTCCTTTAGTTTCGAAAATCTCCTTAAGGTATTATTACTTCCAAATGTCGTCTTCAGCTTTAACAATGTCGACATCACTTTCTAGGCTTTGCTGGATGGGCCAGAACGATCCTAGGTGGAAGTGGGATCTGGTCCAACGTGGTTCAACGTTCCGCATAAACGTATCATAAGAGACGTGGATAAGCCTTGGGTGTTAAGCTTAAGTGAACACGTAGGTTCAAAGGACATTCCGAATCACGCAGAAAGATATACCATTGAAGTACAGTGCATGATTCAACGAGCAATAGCAAAATGTTGAATCTCCTGAATTCTTGATTCCAATATAGATGATCACGTTAATGATATCCAAGAATTCAAATCAAAACATCAAATGAATATTTGATCAAGTAGTATAATCATACGAAGATCTAATCACGTACAATATTGATCAGAAATCATGTGTCTACTAACTAGAGCGGCGAACCATATTTATGACTATGACTCAAACCAACTTAGTTGTACATTGAAGATGAACTAATTCAAACTTCAAACTGAGAATATCAAACTCATTAATTCGTTGAAGCACAAATCAAAATGATAGAGTTTGAACTTCGAAAATACGCATTCTGGGATAACCAAATTAAGGTTTCGAAACCTACATAATGTTTGGCAGAAACCAAATTAAGGTTTCGAAATATAAATTTCATATATGACCAGAACCGAATTAAGGTTCCCAAATCAATTTTCCATATAGCGAAACCAAAGAGAGGTTTCGAAATCTAGATTCTGTTTAACAAAACCTTGGTTAAGGTTTCGAAACAAGAAACACATATTAAATTCTTCACAAATGTTTGGTGTCGAACTTGAGAGTCCATGTGGTCAAGAACCATTTCAGCATCACACCTTTTTAGCCTTGACGCAAAGGTTATATTTCTCGGTTCACATAAACCTTTAGGAAACCCCAGGGTCTTTTCGACCTTTTAGAACTCACATGGTCAAGACACATTGATCTTGGTTCTCAAGTCACTGTTAGCCAGCAAACATAGTTTCGAACTCATGTTCTCTCATTGGTCACAATATTTAAGTTTCGGACTAATAGCTCACGGATACAAAAACCAGATTATGGTTTCGAAATCAACGTTTAGTTTTACCAAAACCTACATTGAGGTTTCGAAATCTAAAAGTCCATAAGATGAGATAACAAGTGAATGGCATATGAGATTTTCATATACAGAATCAAGTAAATGATTCAGAACTTCAGCATTCAGAGCCAAACCATGACGTGGTATTCGATGCTCAGAACAGCAGTATATCGAGTCTACACAACATAAGTGTGAGTCACGATCTCACTTACATTTAGCTCATACAAGTATTTGCTAATCAATCTGACAAAGTCAGACTAGGTAGTAGAGACGAAATACTGTGATGGATTAAATCTCGTAGTACTACCGAGACAACATCACACTGCTATATCCAACTCGAAGGTTTTAGGAAAAACCTTATATTACTTAGAGACAGAGAAGAAAAGAAAGCACTAAGCAATATGGAACGTCATAACTTCAACAACAATATCGCAAGCGATAAAGTGGAGTTATATCTTAAGACACACTGATCACAAGTGATCAAGTCATAACGTAAAGCTCAAGAAGTGAGTTATTTTTGTCTTTTGTAGCACAAGTGTAAAAGATAATAGAATCGCGTTATTTAGATTCACTAACCTCTTGAATGATGAAGCCGGATGTCTTCGTTTGATCTTCAGTCTTTTCTTCAATTCTTCAAATAGTGATTCTAAAACCTACCAAAATCTTCCACAACCTAAAGCTAACTCACTCATTACTTTACCTAATGTGTGTTGTTTAGCGGTCGAGTTTTGATCACTAAATTTGACAACTAAGCTTGACATACCAACACTTAGTGAGGTTGACCGAGCCATGCTCTAACAATATTTACTGTTCCAATCTTTTGGGCCAAGATTATCAGTTGATCATTTGATATTGGAGAGAAAATCAATATATATTTTTATATATCAAGGGAAATGTAAGCATGCGGTCACTTACAAAATGTTGAAGACCAACATCAATGACGAAACCAAATAATATGTTTGCCCAGTCCTAATCTAGGTTTATCCATGTAATCCGGCCTCACGGAATATTGAACCAAGTCATAGTGAAGTAATAGCTTAGATCTACGTCGCTAGTCTACGTATTACAAATTTGCAGGGGGCTAGTAAAAACTACTCTCCACCCGCGATTGCTTGACTCCTTGAACATAGCCTTCAAATAGTATAACAATAATGTGGATTGAAATTTAAGCGACACCATAAATTGTTTTCTTTGCGGTCATATATGCACCAACAAAAAGAAAAATTGCATAACAAATAAGAAACTTACGGTCGTAACGCTCATAAAAAATACATAACTGCATGCGATGAATAATTCTTGTTATTGATAGGTAGGTGTTGAAGAGAAGATGGTGTGATCAGTAATGCAGAGCCTGTGGCTGTCGGTAATCATTTTAGTACCAAACACATCAGAAACCCTAAAAGAGTATGTATACTATGATGATTACCACAACAAAGCGGAAAAGGAGAGCACTCTCACCTACATATCTCAATACAGTAAAAATTAATGTAAAGAAAGAAAATGTCACAGAAAGTGAAAGAAAAAGACAAACGGTGAGAGTCACTCTCCAAAGATTAACTGATGATCATGCATGGGCAATGGACTAATGGAGCAGCGGGGATGCTAGAAAAAAATGGACTAATTATACGTAGGAAGTGGAAGGGAAGTACGAACCTTAAAAATATTAACTGGTGTAAATTCTAGCCACAGAGCTTCTGCTTTTTCTGCATGGATGTGTAAGGTCAAGCATCATGACATCCAAATTGTCTAATGCCCTTGTTGTCGTTCATGCCACTATAACGATGAACAGAGACTCTTCAACAATGGAAACCGAAACTCTCAAACATCTGCAACAGATGGAAATTCATCGAACTTAAAACAAAAAACCTAATAATCTCTTAATGTAACCCGCTAGGTCGCTTTTCTCTCTATGCAAAACCTCCCTGGAAATTCACTTTTTGGAGTACCACCCTTACCTGTAATTTCTACTAGAGAAATAACACACATTCAGAAGTCAAAGTAATTGGAGCAAGGTACTAATTATAAAGTTGTGAATCTTGGTTAACATGGATAGCATTTAACATAGTGTAAGCTTCCACTAAATTGCTCCAGACCCATGGTTTAAAAAAACGCGTCGCCTAAAGTATTGAGGAGCACATTTTTGCGCATCTGACTAAAAACTCATTGATGCTTTCGCATCATAGTTGGTCTTATATTAGAAAAAGAAAATTTGGATTTGAAGCCTTGTAAACAGGCCTCCTATTTGACTAAGGGAAAATTCCCACCAACCACTTTGACATGGTCAGACACAAATGATAACAATGCAAGATACACGTAGATCATTAATGTATATATAGTAATCAATGAAAATTGAACTTGATGCCAAAATTATAACCTTGTTCCGATGTAGTACTAAATTGCTAGGCAAAAGAAAAAAATGTCAAAAGACCAAAGTTCTCTGCTATTAGTGCAATAGAAAGTAAAAGAACTCTCGACAATATAAGAGTTGTCTGATAAATGTATTAATGTAGTGTCACGTGAAAGTAAGAGTGTCATACAAAGCATACTGAAGATCAAACCATATTATATTTGAGTCATACCTAGAAAGTTCACGGTATTTAGCCAAATTAACCTAATCCTACTGCACTAATAGTCTTGCTATTTCATCTTTTGGCATTAGTTCCACGAACTGTATTCATTTCTTATGCTTGTTGTCTAATGTATCTCGAGAGAGGGAAAACCGAAAAAGAAAAGGAAAAAGGTAATGATCTGATTATTATTGAATCACTTGAAACAAAAGAAAAGCGGGCTACCAATAGTACTAACCTGCACTATAAAATTCACAATAGTTGATGAGAACCCAACCTCTCCCGTATTCTGGCATAAAAGCCATCCATAATCTACGAATATATTTGCGGGTCAAAAATAGGTGATTGATCGACTCTGATTCGTCCTTGCACATAAAAGCTATCAGAAACCTTTTGTCTAGCCGTATTATTTCAGGCATTCCCTTCACATATCCAGTTGCAGTTTCACCAGTGTTTTTACCTGCAAAAACAAGTGTACCGTCTCTGGGTACTTTCGTAGTGCTCGGAGATCAAAGTCGAACAAGGCAAGCCTAAACCAAGGATGGCCGTTCCCACCTTGCTTCGGTCACAGAGAGGATAGAGGTTGGTCTAGGGAGGGAAACAACGAAGAAACTTGAGATCAGGTTGAAGGTGAGTTTTTGGGTGTTTGAGTTCAAGATTTCCGTCGTGAAGTCGACCGGAAATTTCCAAGGACTAGAACGAGTTTAGATTCTCAAGTATTTTCTCTGAGGCTCTGTGTGTTTTCTGTATGTTCTCGGTGTTCTAGTTCTTCTGAACGTTCTGCCTTGGAAGATAGAGGAAGCCTCTATTTATAGTTTGAACTCACCCTGATCTCTCGACAGAGAAGGTGGACGTCATGGAGGAGTGGAGGAGTGGAGGACATGCGTTGGTTTCCGTAACTGCCTGAGTTGTGTGAACATGCCCACTCGTGCCATCCTCCCGTAACTGCCCACCATCTCCATCAGTTTCTTTCAACTGCCGTAGACCGCCAGACCAATACCCCTAAAGTTATCCCCCAGTGTGATGTTTTGATATCTCGAGCGAGTAGTACGCGGCTATCGCGTAGTTGAGTTGGGTTGTACGACTGACTGTCGTGACCAACGCTGCGTGATGTCGAGTGGCCTTGGTCTTTGGCCAAGGCCGCAAGTGCTTGATTGCGCTTTGGCACTAGTTATGGCGGCGCCATAGCTCATGGCGCCACAGCCTTGGCCTTTGGCCAAGGTTAGATAGAAACACGCCTTTGGCGTTAGTTATGGTGG
>JAJJMA010065392.1:0-12809 GCA_023529015.1 Papaver nudicaule
GTCTACCAACAAAAGCTAATATACAAAATAGATTGTATCTATCAATCTAGGGTTTACAACCTATAATCCTTGAATGACCTTATTGCAGAAGAGAAAGACCGTAGAATAGACAAGGATTATGATGGTTTACCTGGATACAAGTTCTGAATATCTAGAGAAGAAAGATAGTTAAACTTGCCTTTACAATCCCCAAGTAAAGTCTTTTGTAATTCTCACCTTGTTCGTGAAGAACAACTGTTTTTACGTGAAAAACCTACGTACGGCTATGAGTACTTTTGTAGTGTTCGAGATCAAAATCGAACAAGAGTATCCTAAACCACGTCAATGGCCGTTCAAGTCTTGCTTCGGTCACAAAGAGGATAAAGGTTTATCTATGGAGGTAAACAGTGAAAGAAACTTGATCTAGGTTTATCCAAGGCCAAGTTCTTGTGGCGCCATGGATGTGGCGCCACGGTCATCCAGCAGCAGATTCCCGGAAAGTCACCCATCCCTGGACTACTCCGGCTCGAGCACGCCTAAATACAAAGTTTTTTCCAACTTCTGAGTTAATTATGCTTGAAAAGGCCTTGGTGTTAGGAAAGGACAATTCATTACTCATATTCCATTCGGCGGATCTTAGACGTTCCCTGCTCCTCATGAGTCGAGCTACCTGGCACACAAATCCGTCCAGCGTACTCTCCCACCGTCGACAGGTGAACCGTCGTCGGCTCTGTTAATTATGCTTGAAAAGGCCTCGGTGTTTGGAAAGGACAATTTATTACTTATATTCCATTCGGCGAATCGGGGTATTACAATACCACCACCTTTAAATTGGATCCGTCCCCGGCTCCGGAATATATTTTTCAAGCCTAGATCTCCGATGTTCCCTGCCCCTCATGAGAGGAGCTACCTGGCACACAAACCCGTCCAGCGTACTCTCCCACCCTCGATATGTGAACCGTCGTCGGCTCTGATACCATCATTAACGACTCGTTCCTTCACCGATACTGTCCCCACTTAGCCACTGCAGTCATCCGGCAGTGTCGGGTTTTCAGCGGGCACCTATGCGGTCATCCGGCATCAGCTTCCCGGGAGGTCACCCATCCCTGGACTACTCCCGCCCGAGCACGCTTAACTGCAGAGTTTTTTCCAACTGCTGAGTTAATTATGCTTGAAAAGTCCTCGGTATTAGGAAAGGACAGTTCATTACTTATATTCCATTCGGTGAATCCTACCTGTCGAATCGGGGTATTACATTGGTCTTTGGCCAAGGCCAAGTTTTTGTGGCGCTATGGATGTGGCGCCATGGCCTTATGGCCAAGGCCAAGTTTTTGTGGCGCCATGGCTTTTGTAGCCAAGGCCAAATGTTTTCCAGCGTATTTTTAGGCTGTGGCATGCTTAGCCATGACGTATTAGGCCGTTATATGTTTAAGTTGTGGGATGCCTAAGTGTGTTTAGGCTGTTGTATACTTCTCAGAGAGTTCTAGACAGGCTTAGAACTATGATATTTTGGAGGTTTTCATTGAGACTCAGATGTTGAGTCATATATTTTAAGAGGAAACCCGATAGGGTGCGTCTCTATCTTGACCGAGATTAGGCGAGGGCCTGAGGTATTTGTATATTCAGGAGGAAACCCGAGAGGGTGTGTTTCCATCAATTCTCCAACGTAGTACTAGTGAGAAATTTAGTTCTGATGTCGAGGAATTTGAACCGATGTCGACATGAAGTAAATTGGTGGTTTTATGTGTTGGTGGGATGTTTAGCGTCGCGCTACGATATTATTCTCTCCACACGGGGAGCTATAAAAGTGAACTCATATGGAGCATATTTAGTTTTGCAGAACATGTTGTATTATGAAACTATAGAAGTCTGTCTGAGTAGACAATCACCTCTTAACAGAAGGACATTTTACATTCTTATCCCTCTTCAATTTTTCACCATCGACATTAAGTCCCCTGATTAGTGTGGAACAGTAATGTTTCGCACTAAGCATCAGATGGTGAGAGCAATCCTAATAAGTTTTAGTTTCTTACGATACCAACAGTGGCAGAGATTATAAGAGTTAATATTCTAATGTGAATCATAGCTATGCTGTAATAGCTGAGAATGAGACTCTGCGTAGAATATAAACATGCTAGTGTAGTTGGCTAGAAGTTTTTTTTTTTTTTAGGTGATAGAAGAAAGGATGGCCGTGGAGCCATGGTCGTGGAGCCATGGCCGTGACCACAACGCCATAGTTGGCGCAAGCATCATTCATTTTTTATTTGTGGCGCCATGGGTTTCATGGGGCCACATCTTTTGTGGCACCACAAGCTTTTGTGGCGCCGTGATATTTATTTATTTTTATTTGTGGCGCCATGGGTTTCAAGGGGCCACAACTTTTGTGGCGCCGTGGTTTTTTTTTTTTAGGGAAGGGAATACTATGTTTAGTGGGGTTTTCAGTATTATGTATGTGAATACATGCTTAGGCTAGAAGCATGTATTCACAGAGAACTTTTCCTCTTTCTTTCATTGTTGTGATCAAGTCCTTGTTAATCCTTGATCGTCTCCACTTGGCAGGTGGTTCTGCAATTAGCTGATTTCCTGAGCAGCGCCTTTGGTGCAAGCTTGGGTGGACTATTTTCCAGTAAGCAAGAAGCGGCCGTTGGTGTTCTATGTTGAATCCGTAGTGCTGAGTGAGGTGGAGCACCGACTCTTTACGAAATAATGACCTATCCAGTGGTAGCCGGCAGTAGCAGTTGGTAGAGAGACATCGGGGAAGTCGATCGCATTCTTGTTCTTGATGTAGATCTGAATGTATCCAATTTTTGTGTAGAACATGTGCCTTCCCGTCTTATATATCCTCTTAACTTGTTCATTGTGGAGATCTCATTCTCTCAGTATCCCCTTATAGAGAATTCTTCCAAAGCACGATGATTGCGCCAAGTCCCCAATTGTTGAAGAGGGTGTTGGAGCTAAAATAGGCGAACCACTTGATGAAGATGTTTACCTCGTCGTCTTTACTGAGTACTAAAGTTCTAGGAGTATTTCGTCGTAAATTCTGACAGTTCGCGTCTTGCGTGTTCCCTGGTGTTTGCGTCATATCTCCTAGCTCACTTGTCGTATCATCATGAAATTTTGACACATGGTAGTAGACAACCAGGAGAGTATTGTGTCCAAAATTATCTTCGATTATCCTCGTAGATTTTCCGCAGTATTTGACGTGGTCTTGCTCATGATCCCTGACTGCGCGTCTCGCGTGTGATGTAGTGTTCATGTCGTATCTCCCAAACCCCATGCTAACATAAAATTTTAGTATGTTCTGGAGATGTGTAGGGGGAGATTGTGCACAAAAATATCTCAAAAATTCTTAGTAGATTGTTTGAACCAACTGTTTCTTAGTGACGAAAAATTCTGGCGCAGGAAGTTCTGACAGCTTTTCGTTTCTTCAATACTTGCGCCATATCTCTAAAACCCCATGCTGGATTGCCATTGAATTTTAACACATCTTGGTTGGTACTCAGAGGAAGTTACTGTCCAAAAATATTTTCTGAATTACTTATAGATTCTTTTTACCAAGCGTTCTTCTGTGGTGAAAGTTCTGGCGCAGGAAGTTCTGACGGTCTGTCCTCTTGTATGTGCTCCAATGTTTGCGCCATATATCCCAAACCATGTAGATTACTTGTGTGAAATTTTACCACGTGGTAGTAGACACTCAAATGAAGATTGTGTACAAGTTTCACTCCAGGATTCTTCATGATCCCTCCGCAGCAATCATTTCGGCTTTTATGCACGTCCTAACCATTTACTTTGGCATGTACTGTGATGTTCACGCCATATCTCTTGAGACACGAATTGGATCGCCATGAAATTTTGACATATAGCAGTAGACACCTATAGAAGGATGGTGTATAAAAATCTCTTAGATATTCTTTATAGATTATCCGCAGCAACCATCTTTATGTGACATAAGTTCTGCAAATAAACTGTTTGTACTCCGTGTGCTCCAATCCTTGTGCCGCATTTCCCAAAATACTTGTAGGATTGATGTGAAATATTTAGCAGGTTATATTAGACATCTCTAGGACGTGTCTAAAAATTCACCCTCACATCCTTTAACAATTTTCCGTGATGCTTGTTTTGGGAAGGCCATCGTACAACAAACTTGGTGTGTAGTCGTGAAGGCACTTTCGTTTGTCTCCAGAGTAGATTTGCTCCACGGAAACCCAAAATAAAATAATTTCTTTACAATATGGTTCATAATATTCAATTGGTAACTCTAACACTGAGGCTACAGGTGATGGTGTCAATCCAGGGGTTAACGAAGACTGGGAGGACGTTCTGTGGAACCACAGGGATATATGGTGGTAGAAACATCTTGTGAGGCTAAGGTTAGGTGAAAAAGGAGGGGTACCGAAATACTACCAACTTTTCGTTTTGGCTCGTGAGTCTTATGGTTTAAGTCTGGACGATCTCAAAAATCAATATCCAAACTTATAACTGGAGTTGTTAGACCTCGACAAAGATTACTTTGGAGTCAACTCGACAGTTATGCAATAACGTACTACTTGGTGCTTTAATTATAAATCAGAGTTATAATGCGGAAAGTAAAAGCACACAAGACACCAGAGATTTTTTAACGAGGAAACTGCCTTGCAGAAAAAACTCGGGACCTCGTCCAGTTTGAACACCGCCCAGTACAAACTGACTACAAACACTAGCCTACTATAAGACTTCGGTCTGGGATGTAGCAGAGACAAACTCAAGCCCTCCAAGCGAATTGGCTACTGTCGCCTTCCTTACGTCTCTAGATCCCCCACAGACCGTCACGCACTTGATTCCCCCAGCTGACGTTCTTTACAGGCCTAGGAGTTGCTTTGACCGCTGTCAAAGGCTTGTGTTAGCAATATTGGCTTTTCAACCAAACTGTTGACGTATGGTGTAACTGTCCTCTATCAGTTTACCATACATAAGATGACTTCCTTCGGATTGTTAAATCCAGGTCATACGGAAATCTACTTCTTGAACCGGGGCTGACAAGCAAACCAAGTAAGCAATGCCCAATTCGAATCTACCTCAGTTATACACGAAGAACCATTTAAGGAACTTGTATAACTGAAGCCAACTAGGTCTTACAACACCGAGTGCAGCCGTGCGTTGCTACCTTTCCAACCTTGTTGAGTAACGTATCAGTTCTTGAATAGCCGTATATCAGAAGAGACGGACTTTAGAATAGACAAGAACGTAATCAGGTTACCAAGGTTACAGGTTAATCCGATTTCAACCAAAGATGGTTTCAATCTCCTACATGTGCTTCCCAACTCTCAAGAGAAGTCTTTATAGTCGTAGGGAGTTCCCAGAGGAGCTGCAACCTATAGATGATGACTATACCACAACAAGCATTCACCGAAGTGAAAAGAGTTTACGCTACCTTCCCTAAGGACCTTCACGTATGCTTGATGCTTGCGGTATTTGTCCGTAGACACCTCTATTTATAGCACTCAATAAGATAGGTTGCTTTGGAATAAAGCAATCAATTACTTGTCCCACAAGTTAGGGAAACCCTAAACTTGGCAACCAAGTAATAGAGATTAATCTCAATTGGAATTCTTTTTAGAGTTATCTGCCAAGTGTTTTGTTAGCTCAAAAACACTTCAAGATAGAAATCCAACAGACCAGAGATAATCTTATCTTATTGACTCATTGAGGATCGCTAGATGGAACACAAAAGATATTCTGTATAACCAAGTCCATCTAAGAGATAAAGGAGTTTTGGAATTTGACTCAGAGTGAAATTCTAGGAGAATATTCACTAAATCCGACAACCAACAAAATGACCGACATTCCGGTTTGCGAACTGGTTCGCGAAATGTTCAGCACTTCGAACTCAGAAGAATTCTGAGTTTCAGGTTTGCGAACCGGTTCGGGAACCGTCCACCTGTCAGATTTCGTCAAATCTGGATTCCGCTGGAAGTACTGGGCTGAGCCAGAACTTAGACGTGAGAACGTCCTCAGCTGTGATCCATGGACTCTTTGCTCAAGAGTACTCCTTTAGATTCATCCATATCCAACTAACAGTTTGCAAGCAAACCATTGTTATGGACACATGGCACCGAATCTGTCTCATACATTCTTGTACTCACAATAATTTGTGGGATCAAATACTGGTCATGACACAAGGCCACGTTACACAAGAATACGATCTCAATCGCTATTATCACTACTAAAGTAGTCGACTATTTCGAAAGAATAGAGAAAGTAGAAATAGAAGAATATCCATAAAGTCATAACTCCTACTAACCTTTTATCGATGAATAATAATTGATGTCTTCTTTGTCTTCACAGTCTTCGTCTTCAAGGTCTCTACTACTTTGTCTATATCCCAATTCCGAAATCTAAACTCTAGTAGGCTAAATCAAGAATTGAGTTTTGACACCTAAAACTGACAACTAGCTTGACATACCAACGCTAGTGGGTTTGACCGGACACTGCCCTAACATTAGGGAAACATCTTATTGTAAAAAACGCCTTGTGGTAAAAGTAGTTTTCTCTTTTGTGGCGTTGTGGGATTTTTTTTTTGTGAAAGGTGTTTCGTGGCTCCATGAGCACAGAGCCACGGAAATAATTTTTTGATGGAAGGTGTTTCGTGGCTCCACGCTCGTGGAGCCACGAAGATAATTTTGGTTGAAGGTATCTTGTGGCTCTACGACTGTAGAGCCACGAGAATATTTTATGGTGGAAGGTGTGGGGCTAGAGGATTATTTTGTGGTGGAAGGTATTTGAGAATTTGAAAATTGTGAAGGTCTAGTGAGACAAATACCTTTAAACCCCGTATTAAGATTCCTGCTCGCACGCTGCTTGCTCCAGGGACTCTAAAATCTTCCTCCGCCCTCGTAATGGTGATTGCTCCTTGTTGATGATTCAGGATGATGTGTCCTTCTAGCATGTTGTGGTAGAATCTTAAGTGAACATATGTTGTGTAGGAAGTCTTTCCCATTCTCCACTCATTGGCACGTTTTTGAAGTCCTTGCGCTTGGAACACTCCACTCTGTCATCTTTTGAACCTGGGTTGCCACCGAAGGATGTTGGATACTTGTTGCTAGTGATATATGAGAGGAGCACCACGACCATGATACTGCTAGCTTGCTCGAAAGATGAAGGCTTGGGGGCGTTGCTACCAGGAAGACTCTGCAAAGATATGAATCCTGGCGTACGGAGATCCCTCAAAGGTTTTGGTAGGCGTGTACAGGATCTCGTTGTTGAAGTAATAAGCTTATTTCTTCTTATTTGAAAAACTCTTGTAACAAGGAATCCCTGGTGGCATTCAGGTTTCCGTAGAGGCGTTCGTAGTGATGTCGGTGTTGATTAGAGTTCTTATTTTTGGATCTTCCTTCCTTCGAAAGATCTGTAGCGGATAGTCCCCTACTGCATGGATGTCTCTGCTCGAGTAGGTCCTTCCATGATGATGAAGCGCTTTGGTAGAGCCAGGGGCATATCTGTTGTACCTTATGTTTCCTTTGACGAAATTTCGCCATTGATTGGGTCGTGACAACCAGCACTCCTAACGGTGTTTGGTGCAGTGAAGAATGGTTATGGCGAGGAGTCTTCAGCCATGTTTTCTGATATCTTATCGATATCTTTCTTGGGCTCCACTTTCCTCATGCAGAAACATGTTATTTGTCGGCTTCCGTCAACCTTCTTGTGCATGGGCTCTTCGAAGACGGTGAAGGCTCGAATAAGTTGAGCATTCTTTTTAGTTGTTAAGAATCATCGAATTGGGGTAATCTGATTGCTCCATCTTTTTCCAGGTGTCTAATAGCTCCAGTATTTACTTGAAAATAATGGGTCTGGGGAACCGTCTTAGGCTTTGGTTTTTGCTCTTCTCATTGCCGTTGTTGCAGATTTGCATCTTGTGCTTGAGTCGCATTCTTGTACGGAACCCTTTGAGTTATCTTATGTCGATGTCTCTGTTGTCTGGCTTGCTAACGCGTCTCCTTTTATCACGAGCTTCCTCAATCCTTAACTACTTGGATCTTTTTCTAGCAAGACATGGACGTTTGTGATTGATCGTCTTGCGGTTTTGTGATGCGTGTCGTTTACCACAACAAATTATCGAGATATTTCCCACTAATTAACAAGTAATATAGCGGTAGTAAGGATCGTTCCCACAGAGAGCGGTGTAATTGATATGTTATTTAAATCAGCAAAACAATAACAAAAGTAAAACGAAGGGGGGTTTGGTTTGAAATCACGTAAACAATATGAAAGTAAACAAAGAATAATAATAAGAAGATGATTAAGAATTCCTTCGCCGTTACCAAGCGTTAGACTCAATCAATGTACCTGTTTACCTTTCGTTAGAAACATATGTCATCAACCGTAGAATAACAGCTAGCTCAGTGTTATCCCCAAAACTCCTTATATCACTGAATGCCGAAGCTCTCGCACACCAGATTCTATCCGTCTGAACCACCAAGTAGTAGCTCACTCAAGGTGGAACCCAATCGAACGCATTAGGTTTGTGAATTTAGGTTGATCCCAGCAGTTAAACTCTTAGCTCAAGGTCCACTTACTGATGTCGTCTTCACACACAATTGCTCCACAGAATCCCTCTGCAAGGTCTCGTGTTCTCTACTTGTGCAAGAATCGAGATACAATTACTGATACCCTAATCCTTACTAGCAATAGAATGATCAATCGACTAATATGGTTGCGCACCCAAACCGCCTAGAGATCAATCATAAACCTTCTAACTAGTAAAAACAATCGACAATGATTCACAATTTAAAACTCAAAGAAACTTGTAATTAATCTTGCTTCACGCTTAGAACATTGAATTCATCCCTAATCTACAAAAGAATTAGCCGCTCATTGGAAAATTACAACGAGAAGAAAAGAATAAAGTTCCTCCCAAGGGAGAGGAACCGGTGGAAAAGATATGTAGAATTGTCTCTAGGCTCCCCCTTATATAGGCTTCAATCACCTCCTCTTGATTTCCATAATAACCCTTGTTTCCTAATCCCATACAAACTCTAAAAACAGCCACTAATCTCAGCCTTCCATCCACATCAACCAACCGACTTCAGCTCCTCTTGCTGTTTGTTTTCTTGGCTCAAAGACCTTTCCAAATATAACCCAAACCGAAGCCAAACTCGATTCAGACGTTAACCCAATTTCCTGATCTCTGTTGGCTTCTAAAACAAGTTCTAACCTCTGACAAACTGTCTCCAGAAAGCCACCAAACCCTGGCAAGGTAACCAGCAGCAACACCGTCCCTGGTTTCTTTCATGTGCAAATCCTCTCCAAAAAAAAAGGCTCAAAACACCATTCTCTTGTTGCCATCTTCAGAATCTGACCTTAACCCATCTCACCATTCCCATCAATCTACTCAATCACAGCTTAATCTTCGATTTCCATCAACTGGAATCAGTGGCACTAGCTCACGATTTTTGGCTTAGTTCAGCACCTTCTTTCTGGCATTTTGTCGAGCAGATAGTGTGTGTAATTTCTGTTGAGTTTTGTTGAGTACGATTTGTTTCTCTGATAACACAGCTCCTTCCCTGTAATGTTGATTCATTCACACACACATTCATTCATTATTTGTGCAGCAACACAGCAGCTTGTTCTTGATTTTCTTGGTTTCGAATTCCTCTCTGGTCCAATTTCACAACCCCACACGAACTCAGCCATTAGTCCCTTGTCCCTGTTGATTCGAGACCTGACCTCACCCTTGGCAAACACCCATTGATCTCATGGCTAACGGCGGCAAGAAGTTGGTCTGGTCAGTGAAGCATGGACGTCATATGTTGAGAAATAGAATTGGTCTGAACTCTGAACTTCTCGACCTAGTTTGTGTATTTATAAACAACAGGCTTCTTCCGTATAAAATGAAAAGCAGGTCAACATGTTCACAGCTGAAGCTGTGGTCTGGTGGTTCGCAACGCATCTAAGCATCAGCAGGTCGTGGGTTCAAGTCACGCCACTGCTTCCATTTCCAATCTTTTTCCTATCTTTTTCATAACTTCAGCTGGTTGGAACCTATAACAAGGAAAGCAGGTCAATATTTTCACAGAACAAGATGTGGTGCAGTGGTTTGCACGTTACTTAGGCAGCACCAGGTTCAGGGTTCGAGTCTCGCAGTTGCCTTTTTTTCTCGACTTTTTCTGAACTGTCTTAAGTGCCCCCTTAACAGAGCCAGGACGTCACATAGCATTTCTCCTAAATTGTTTTCAGGTCCCCGGTCCAGTATTTATGTAAAGGTCCCTGAACTTCTTCATATTAATGATTTAACCCCTGTTTCTGAACAGTTTCTCCTGACGTCCCTCTTTTTCATTCACTAATTTTTGCTAACTTCTTCATACGAATTCGGATTGACTTGATTCTTTCGCCGTTGGCTTCGTAATTCAATTCTCTTCAAGATAGAGCCAAGAAAATCCGCATTTGAATGAGTGAAGCTTGGTCTTTGGCCTTTCTCCTCTTTTCGCTCTTTTGTTATTTGCTCCTTTAAGCACTTTTAGCTCATATTTGGATGATTCAACCTAATAAACGCTACACAATAGAAAACAAGAATAATGCAAAGTATTTCACAAGAAAACTAACAAAGAAAGCATAAACTATAGATGATAATGAAGGTGTTTTATGCACCTATCATTTTGCAGAGCTCAGAGAATGTTTGAAAGCTTTAGGTTCTTCAAGAGAGTTTTCTAAACAGGAACCATTCGGTTGATACAAAGTTGTGCTAATTGCAACTCTATTACATTCGAAAGTTCGAAGTCCGAACTTCTTCCAGTGAGGAGTATCCCATGGGAGAGGGGTCTTTTGGATAAGGGTTGACGTGGATGAAACGGAGATGCGCCTTCTCTTCTTGATCCTCTAAGGGTTTCTCCTGAACTTGACGAGTAGCAAAGTTAGATTGTTGATTATGCTTCTGTTCAGGTTGTCTTGAGAATTTAAACCCTGGAGTTCCTGGCTGGTTGCAGTGGTAACTCTGGAAGTCCCCATGTCTCGTCGTCATTCTCTTGGTGATGATGGGGTTGTCCGTCTCTTTAGTGTTTGTTGATAAATCCTTTGTCGTCACGGGTACTACGAGCTTCTTCGCTCCTTAAGGGTTTATTAATCCCTAATACTGCAGGTTTAGTTGTGGCTCTGTGATTTGTGGCCATATCTTGTGGCGTCGTGACTTAGGGCTCCGTGACTTATGTCACCGTGACCCATAGCGCCGTAGCCTGTGTTGCAATCTGCTTAGACCCATGTTGTCACCTGGAGTTTTCGAAGCCGAGTTTGAAGTTGTATGCTTTGGGTGTGTTACATCTGTAGCTGGATTCTTCCTCTTACTCCCTTCACTGATGGCACTCATGGATGGTAAGTTGTTGTTGTACTGCTTGTTGATCAGGCTATTGTCACCGTGAGTATTATGAGCCTCTTCGCTTCTTAGGGGTTTGGCCTTCTCCAGTAACATAGGTGCAGTCATGGCAGTTCTTTTGCAGCTTCAAGGAGTTCAGAGAATGTTTGAAAGCAGAGGTTTTCCTAGAGGAATCGGTAGACAAGGATCATTTCGTTGATGCAGAGCTCCACCAATTGTAGTTCTATTACGTCCGGGTCCTGACAGTCGAGAGCTTGGCTCATGTTCTGATAAAAAAAAAAGTACTTGCGGTAGAACGTATTCACCACTTCGCTCCCCGTACCAATGCCGCTCGGGGCAAGGTTGTTGTACCAAGTGTAGGCTCTTCCAGTAAGGGGCTTCGAGAATTCTGAGCCCCAGCACGTGGTTGTATTCGTGTTCCCCTCTCGGGAAGAGGGATCCTCTGCACTTCGTATGGGAACGGTCGTCAGTGCTGATGAACATGTAGCGTCGTCTCCTTCTCCGGGCTTTGCAGTAGTCTGTCCAAATTATCTTTTAGTGACATATTTGGGTAGTAGCTTTTTTCCTGTTGAGGCTCTGTTTGAGTAGGAATCGTCTCATCATCCCAGATATGGATTATGGAGTTAGCGCCACCAGTAGTTATGAGAGTTTCGTTGGCTTGTGAACTTGATGATAACTTTTCATATAGAGTCTTGAGACATGCTAGGACTTCAACTTGAGTATCAAACATCTTGATCTGTCCTTCTGTAAGATCGTCTTGGTGCTTGGCTAGTTCCTTCATGGTCAAATCCCCTGGTGTTTCCTTCTCTTTTCCGGTGGTAACATTGATCCTGATGGAGCGAGAAGGGTTATTGCCAGAGGTGTTGGCTGGAGTCATGGGAGTCGTTGGGATGACAGGGGATGCAACAGGGGTAGCGTCATGAGTGAGTTGGTAGGTATTGCGCTGGAAGTTCCACCACCATTAGTTGAAGAGTTGAGATTCTTGTTGTCTGACCCTGACCTGAGTTCAACCATTCTTGAGAGAGTTTTCTGAGACCGAGAGTTTGATCTCCCACTGTGGTCGCCAAATGTTTTTAAGTGAAAAACATATGTACCACCATGAGTACTTTTGTAGTCTTCGAGATCAAAATCGAACAAGACTAGCCTAAACCAAGTCAATGGGAGTTCAAGTCTTGCTTCGGTGACAGAGAGGATAGAAGTTGATCTAGGGAGGGAAACAGTGAAAGAAACTTAAGATCAGGTTTTGAATGCGTGTTTCCGGGTATGAAAGTTCAAGATCTCCGTCGTAGGTGTGACTGAAAATCTCCAAAGGCTAGAAGTGTATTGAATACTAAGAATCTAGTTTCTCGTGCTCTGAGGTTGTGGTGTTCTCAAGTGTTATTCCTTGGAAGATAGAGGAAGCCTCTATTTATAGTGTTGAACTCACCCTGATCTCTCGACAAAGAAGGTGGAAGTCGTGGAAGAGTGGAGGAGTGGAGAACATGAGAAC